>PVLD010011998.1:0-62443 GCA_004027595.1 Dinomys branickii | reverse complement strand
TAACTCAAAGCAAAGAGCTAGTATTCCTAGAGCAGCCAAGTTAGAAGCTGTGAGTGGGGAAAACTGGTTGCATTACTGGGGAAGTAGGTGGGCCTGGCACAAGTGGAGCAAAGGATAGTGTAAGAGAAGCTGGGCTGGGCATGGTGACGCATGACTGTTAATTCCAGCACTCTGGGAGGCTGAGGCAGAGAGATCACAAGTCTCAAGCTGGGCAATGAGACAGAAAGAGAGGCAGACAGGTGGGGAAATGGCTGTGGTCCTCAGCACAATAACCGATTGTTTCTCTTCATCTTGAAAAGCCTCCATTTTTATCCCTCTTCCTAATTAGATATGGGGCAGGGTACTGGATATAAGAAAGTGCTTTCCAGGTTATTGTGGTACCATCTCTTAGAGATCCTTTGGTCCTGCTAGCTGCCCCTCCCTGAATGCTGGTTGCAGCATCCTTGCAGAGCAGTCTCTCGTCTTCCATGCCAGCAGGCAGGGCCTGAGTTCTCTGACAAGAAACATTGTCAACGGAACTCTTCCCATACCAGGTGCTGGACATTCCCTGAGCCTCATAAAAACCTACAAGTTACAAGCCCTATCTTTGCTAAAACTGATGGATGTGGTGACACATGCCTATAATCCCAGCACTGGGAGGCTGAGGCAAGATTATTGCTGAAAGTTCAAGGCCAGCCTGGGCTACCAAGTGAGTTCACAGGCAGCCTGAACTATACAGCGAGACCCTGTCACAAAAAAAACAAAACTGAGGCTCAGACTCAAGAATCCTATAGGAAACCAGCTCCTCAGTGGAACAGCTGGCAGTGAAAACAAGGCCAGCTTCTCCCTCCTCTGCACTGTCCCAGTGGGAGGACTTGTAGACCAGTTTTCTTCTGTGGGCCTCTATCCACAACCGCCCGCCAGGGGAATAGGATCCCTGTTCTCAGTCCTAAGGCCTCAAATGCTGCATTCAGGACCAGGAATCTGACACCCACACAGCCCAGCCCAGCTGAGGACACACATGATGGGTGTCTAACAAGCACCCAAAGAGCCATGATGGCCCCGCTGCAGAGAGGAAAGTGGCACGTGGAGGGCTCTAAGGGTGTACTTGGAACCGTGCACAGGTCAGGCCCAGGCCTGTATCGTCTAACTTTTACAGGACCAAACCTACTCATTAAGTGCTCGGTTATACACAAAGTGGCCAACTAGCTTGGCCTATCTCCTCCACCAGCCAGGACTCCCCAGCTCTGGCTTCCTCCACTCAGAGCTGGCACTCTGTGCACTGGGTGTGGAACTTTTTTAGGGGGCCCTGCCCCCCATTTTTTTGGCCTGGAACTTTAAATTAAAAAAAAAAAAAAAAAAAGAAAAGAAAACAAGGCTGAGGCTGGGGGATTGCAGTGAGTTGGAGGCCAGCCTGGGCTAACAGTTGTTTCTTTTTTCTTTTTGAGACAGGATCTAACTATACAGTTCAGGCTGGCCTTGAGCTCACTTTGTAGCACAGGTTGGTCTCAAGCTCACTATCCTCCTGCCTCAGCCTCCCAAGTGCTGGGATTACAGGTGTGCACCACCATGCCCCCAGCAAAGTGAGTTCAAGGCCAGTATGAACCAGTAGTGACCCTCTGTGCCGCATTAACACAACAAGCTGAGGCTAGGGGTGTAGCTTAGTGGTACAGATGTTGAGTTTCTGTTCCAACACCACAAATGAGAAAGACACTAAACTGATATTCCAATCTTTTATTAACTGTTAACAGCAACCATTGGTGAGAATTTAATGTTTTCTCTAATTTCCAAATACCTGCTGGTTTGGAAAGACAATTAAAAAACACAAACTGGTCGTGGGATCACACAGGACTGCATATGGCCTTCACTGCCCACTGGTGACAGAGAGCAGATTGGGGGTAAAGGAGCAGCACATCGGGACACGAGGGCAAGACCAAGCCAAGTGCAGGCAGTCCCCACTTTCCCATTCAGCGCAGTTGGAACTGTGGCACTGACAGGGAGGGCTTTTTAATATACAATGTTTTAAAAGACACTTAAAATGGACACATGGGTGTCCTTGAGCTCTTCAAGACACCTACTTAAGGTGTACCTGGGGCTGCGAGTGCCTCCTCCCCCAGGTAGGCAGAGACGGGTTCGTCTACAGGTGACTCGAAGGCACTGCTGAGGGACTGTGACTCCGCACAGCCACCAGGAAAGAGCAGGAGGCCCCAGCCCCCCGCCCCAGCCCAGTGACAGTGCCCGTTGGCCTGGGCCTGGGTTTTTACTTTTTAAAGGCTAAGATGGAGAGGAATGGGGAATAGTGTGACAAGAATGGATATTCTGTGCTGGACACAAGGAATTCTGTTTGATGTGTACAGGAATTTTGGATTTAAGCGCTGGCAAGAGCTCCCTTTAGAAACTTCAACACGGCCAAATGAGTACCAAGCACTGCATCACCTCTCTGTCAGGTGCAGAATGAGTGTTTAAATACCCTGGGAAGCATCTCAGCTCAGTACACTTCCCATGGGCATCTTTCATATCCAGGACGGTCTGCCAGGGCTGCAGACAGAGGTTAACAAGCAGATTCAAGACTTTAAAACCTAATCTTTGCCAAAAAGTATCAACTTCCAGGGCCCGCCTAGAGAAGAGTTTAAACTCCAGAGGGTAGGACAGGTGTTGTGAAAGGTTAACTGGAAAAATGAGTGTCTGTCAATCACTTTCAGTCTTCAGTTAGAAAGGCCGCGAACTAGCCTCAAGGAAACTACACTAAAATGGCAAACTATTCTTGGAATGGAAAGTGCACTCAGAGTGAAGCGTTCTAAAGACTGGGGGCAGACCTGCATCAGGGTCTGATTTTGAGGTCTGGGGATGTAGTGCAGTGGTACAGTGCCTGCTTAGCATACCTGAGGTCCTGGGTTCCGTCCCCAGGGACAAAAAAAAAAAATCTGATTTCATCCTTTACCAAAAGCTAAGAGGCAACTATTCCCTCCTAAAGTTCAGAAGATGCCCTCGCAAAAGTTTTACAACAAATAATACCCTCTCCCAGATGTTAAGGATGGGTAAGTGATTGGGTTTCGCATGTTAATCAATAGCTACTCATGTGCGTGTGGTCCAGAAAACATGCTGAAAAGAGACAGTACTGAATCAGATGGATTGCCTCCTCCCCTGGGAGGAGGACCCTGGCTCCAAGAGATGGAGAAGAGGGAAAGACTGTGCCCCTTGGACACTGCTGCCAACATGCTGAGCCCTTGTACCGGCTTCCTCCACTCAGAGCTGGCACTCTGTACACTGGGTGTGGTGTGAGCACAGCCTCGCTGCCATCTGATGGACATGTGGACTTCAACGTCTGAACTGGGAAGGTAACGTCTGAGTGACTAAAGAGCCAATAACCCAAATGACAATAAAAACATAATACAAAAGACCTCTGGTTTTAACTCCACCTCGAATCAGGAGTAAAACCAAAGTTCACTGGAAGGTACTTCCAGAGGTGGTACTCTACTTCCAGAAGGAGCACCTTTCTTCCTGACTGCCTCAGCAGTGATGATTTTTATTCAAGTACATGCTAAAGCAAGTATGGCTACAGGGTAAGAAAATGCTAGGAGGGGGCAGAGGATAAAATCAAATAAGAATTGCCCTCTTTAAGAAACCTGACGTGGCTCAAGACTGGGTTGGAACAAGAGCCAGAAACAGCAAACATCCACTAAGAAAGCACTTCCATCCAGAAGCCCGGGTGCCAGACATGGTGGCGCACACCTATAATCCCAGCCCTCGGGAGGCTGAGGCAGAAGGTTCATTGCGAGTTCGAGATCAGCCTGGGCTACGAAGTGAGCTTAAGGCCAGCCTGAACTGCACAGTAAGACCGTCTCAAAAAGGCCAAAGGAAAAAAAAAAAACAAAAAAAAAAACCCAGGGCAAGACAGGCACACAGAATTCAGTTCAATCAGAAGTACATAACAGGCAACCAGCATGACATTACCATCCATAGGTGTTCCCGAGCTTACGGAAAAGCTGCTTCTTAGCAAGTGACCTGGCCAAGCCTATAAGCTGGTGCAGCTGAGAGAACAGCTGGGCAGCTGTGACTCAGGCGGGGACCTGGTTTCCTGCCACCACAGGCTCCTCCACCCGAACCTGAACTGTTGCCTTTCACCTCTGCTTTCCTGCAGCTCAGGGCCTTCACTCCTACTCCCCCTCTTTGCCCCCCTTCAATTAAGACTGCTTTATGGCTCAACTGGAGGGCGCCTGTTCCCTTTCTCTGCCAATTACTAACCAAAGAGAAGTAATACTGTGAGTCCGGGAAACACCCAGTCGGTGCCTTGCAAACATCCTTGAGCAGCTGGTAATCAGGCAGATGGACAGGTACTGTGGTTCTCCAGAAAACTGGTTTCTTGTCTCTCCTCTCCAGACGGTCAGGTAGCTTTGAGCAAAAGAAGAGCTCATCTCCTACCCCAGTTTGAGGATACACATCTTGGGCAACTGGTCTGAATAGCAATTTATCTTTCAGCTTATCATTGATTCTACCTTCCTTTTGACCTGTCTTCACCTTTTGTGACTGTGATGGTTTTAAGGCACTGTGACTTTCTCCTTGTCTGCCTCCTTCTTGGGGGTCAGTCACTCAGCCAACTACCATGGTATGAGGACACTCTCACTGCCAGAGGTGAGATCTACATGGGCAGACACTGAGACACCATGCCAAAAGACATGAGGGAGTTTGGAAGTAGATTCTCCAGCTCCAGGTGACAGCAGCCTTTGCCTTCGTCTTGAAATTTCATGAAACCCCATGTTAGACCCATCCTCCAAAACTGTTCCCAATCTACCCTTCAGAAACTGACAGATACTGTTTGCTTTTTTAAGATGTTAAATTTGGAGGTAATTTGTTAACACAACAATGGATAACTAATACACATACAAGGAAAATTCTCTGGCTTGGAATCCAATCCTAAAAGCCAGCTTCTCTACCACTGTGCTCTTAAGGAGACACATACCTGAATAGAGCATGAGAGCTGCGGAACTCAATGAGCTACCCCACAAAGGGGGCAGAGCCATGGCTTTACATTCTCCTGCTACAATCTGGAGGGAGGTAATTTCTCTTGGAGACTGATTATCCCCAGAAGTACAAAAGTACAGTTGCTTCATAAACGCATAATGGTCACTAGAACTGTCTCACTCAGATGGTAACCTCAGACAGAGGGAAGTGCTCCCATCCTAAGAAAAAGCCAGGATATGTTATTCATGCAGGGTCTCACCTGTGAGTTCTCTCTAAACACCTGAGGTAAACCACCTACCTGACTCTCGCTTGCTCTGAAAACCATTCTATGAAGCATGAAGTAAAGGTGTCACCTGCTGGAAGCTTATCTCTGTGTTGTGTAATTATTTTTACAGTGCTGATTTACTGAGGACAAAGTATGCTGGCAGTGGTAGCCTCCAGGAAACTGCACCAAGCAGTAAGGAAGTCATGGCCAGGCCTGGACAGGGTTTGGACAGCTTGTGCATTATGCAGTCAACACTCCCAAGAAATATTAAATACACAGTCTGTGATTAGAGATGGCAAGACTATCTATTGTAGGTCAGTGAGGAAGCTGTATTTTTTACAGACAGCAAGCAACAAACACCAAAAAGAGAACATTCTGCCCCTCACTGACAGCCTGCCAGCTGCTAGTTGGTAGTCAGATTCCACAGGACACCACTGCCAGTATATGAAGAACGAGAAGCTTCCCTCCCACAGAACCAAACTCTGGAGTACAAAGGTCTGAGCAAGCTTCTTAGGTAAATGACAGCACAACTTGTTTTTCCAAGACTATGAAAAGCAAAATTTGAAGTTTAATTAAAATAAGAGGGATACATTAAACAAAATATTTTCTGATTACTGATTGTGAGACTCAAGCACCCCCAAAAATTGGAGATCCAGCTTATTCCTGAGAGACATCAACCATCACAAGAGGTTTTCACTCTAAACTATTCACATTTTGTAGCAAAAGATAAAACAAAGTTCTGCAAACACCTTCTCTTTCTAAAACGTCTTCACAAATACGTTTTTCTCATAAATCAAAAGAAAAACAGCTTTTGTTCTTATTTCTTAGCCAATGGGCCTATTATTCTCACCTTGGAATCTCTTAATAAGGATCCAACCGGAAATTTCCAGGACACCAGTGGTTGCTTCACTTATGTTCCCCTGTGAGGGGACAATGTTCTATCGGGGAGCCCTCTCCTGGATTACTGTGTCAGTCGACAGTACCAGGAGAGTGGGGGGGAGAAGGGCAAATGGAAGGGCAAAAGGATAAGAACGAGGCTTTCCTGAACAGCCCACAACAAGGCAGAAGGGTCCAGCTTTACACACCGCCCTCTATAAACTCCAAACATACATATCCAAACTCAAGGGGAAAGAGCTCAGAAGAAACTTCAGGAGGTGGGCATGAGACCACAAAGGACAGTGACACCGAACAGCAGACTCGGCCATGGAAATGTCTTACTTCCCCAAACTGGAAGAGGTTTAGTTAAAAAGTTGCTGTTCAAAATTGTATTGAAAACGTATCTAAAAATAGGTCTGTAGTAATCTTAAAAATAAAATGCCACTCTTCAGAGAAGTGACAGATACTATCAGATACCAACACCTGAGGTATCATCTTTGATGTAGATTTGAAAAATGGCCTGGCAGAGGAAGAGAAGGAAAGAAAGGGAGGGTGGCGGAAGGAAGAAGTGAAGAAAGAAAAGGGACAACTCAGAGTACAGTGATAATGGCAAGAAATCTGGGAGGAATACATTTTAAATCCATGCTTATCTATCCCAGTAGCCAAACAAAACAGATCCAAATACGTAAAAAATGTAGTTCTTTTCTAAGAACATTTCTAAAACTCAACTTGTAAGAAACTGCAAGCCAAGACAGCACAATATTTAACAGATTTTAAAATTGACAGGGACTGAGGACTCAAGTTGCTCAACAGTCTTTTAGGTGTTGTCCGGCAGAATCTAGGAGCAGGCTTTACTCAGCAATGGAAGGCAAAGCACCTGTTACTCCCACTCGCCCTGCGCTGGGAGCAGACAAAGTCACCTGGGCAGCTCCTAGTACAGGAGGGCTCTGCGGCAACAAGTGCAGACAGAGAGGGAGGCAGAAGAACAAAGAACAGCTGGTTACTGAGGGCTGAGTTTAACAATATCTGTACAAATACCTGCCAAGTAAAGGAATGGGAAGAGAAACCACAATCCCAAAGACAGAAGACATTCCTCCCAAGGGAAAGACGGGATGGAGATTTCCAAACAGTGTTGCAGAGCAATGCTACCAAAGTTGCATGAATTGTGCTCCTCTGTCCCTAAGGACAAATACCTCAAGGTAAAAGGGAAAGCAGCTCTCTTTTTAATCATTTCCCCTGCTGGTTTTAAAGACCTGGAGCCCAGCACTGAATCGTGGGTGCGATACAAGGAGGAAAGACAGAGTAAAGAACATGAATGATGAACCTGCCAAACCTCTGTATCCCTTCCCCAGACATTCCACAAAGCAGTGGTTGGTAGACTGGTATGAGATTGGGGATAACTCTGAGGAGGAATAGGGAGATTCTCAATAGAGTCAAGACCAAGGAAGGCAGTTTAACTGTTTTTCTCAATGGACAGCTTAGCTCTACAAAGTGCCCCTAGCGCCTTCAAACTAATCTGTCCTGTGGGGCAGGGGACAGGAAACATGAGAATAAACAGCCAGATGCAGCTCATCTTCCTAGCATTTGGCACTGAGGAAGAGGGGAGGTGGGGATGGCACTGGAGGCTGCTGGTACTGCCCGTCTTTCCACTGTTGGTCCTGTTGGCCACGTCAGGTCCACAGAAGTATCTGGGTTGCTGCTTTCCTCTCATTGTTGCAGGAGGTCAGATGTCCATCTCAAACTGAGAATCATCCCCTGCTTAGACAAAGAAAATGAGGTTTAGCACAAAAAGCAAAACAGTTTTAAAAGTCTTTCTTATACAAAGTGGTAAACAAAAAACTCAATCTTTTTCATTCTCTGCTGCAAAATATTGTTTTGCTTTATCGCTGATCTTTTTAATCTGACAAAATAATGTCAGCCACATCACCTCCACAGAACAGCACTTGGGAAAAGGAGACAAAGGAACTTCCCCACAGCCCCAGAGCCTCTGTGCCCAGGCTAACCACATAGCAGCTCTGAGGAGCTCTCTGCCACCCACCAGCTAAGCACACTGCTCTGGAGGCTTGGACTCAGGCCCTGCTCTGAACCCACATTTCCACACACTCACCTGGCCCCAGATTCATGGAAGGCTACGGCAGGAGAACAAGCTCAAGGCCAGCCTGTGCATCTTAGCAAGGTCCTATCTCAAAATTTTTAAAAAGGTTTGGGGATGTAGCTCAGTGGTAGGGTGCTTACCTAGTATTGGTAAGGCCCTGGGCCCCAGTAGGGCAAACAAAACAAAATGAAACAACCAAAACTCAACTAGAACTGGGAAAGCAGAATGCTGGCTCACACCTAGGGATCACCAAAAGCAATCACTGATGGATATATTCCAGAGCAGGCATTTCCACACCAGCATTCTGCTTCCACAGAGACAAAGAAGCCTCACTAGTAATAAAATTGTATGTCTGTATAAGAAATATTCCTGTAAATATTAGAGGCACTTCTGGAAAACAGGGGAAACAAATCATACTGCTGTCCTCATACCACAAGAGCATTTTGGGAGAAAACAGGCTTATTTTCTGAGAGTGATGGGAATGTGAGCTGTGAAATTCATTGTGTTTTCTGTGGGGGATGTGTGTGGTTATCCAGGGCCCAATAAGGCCGAGAAGTCCTCGAGGCGTAGTTCTGAGAGTCCCCACTGGAACCTAACTATTCCCTTAGTTTGGACTGTTTTCCCTTACAAACCAGATTTAATTATGATTTAGGACTCTGGGCTCCTAAAGCATTTCAATAAACCTTTGGGGAAGAGAGGAAAAATTCTTTCCTTTCTATGTATGCAATGAATCAATATTTTTTTCCATATACAGCAAAACGACATTCAAATTCCCAGAGCTACCCCTTCATTCCCAATACCAGCATCCCCTTACCAACTGCATGCTTCCTGTCATGATTGTTCAAGTTGTTCAAATTGTTCACTTCTACTTTGGAGTCTTCGATTAAGGTGCTAGGGCTAGTAACTCCTGGGATATTGGGCAGATGGCAGGGCGGAGTTTGAGCCATGGGAGAATTGCGACGATCCAACAGGAACTTTCGATCATAAATGATTCGGGTTCCTGGAACACAGAGTGAAGAGTTTAAAATAAAGTAAGGGGCTACCAACACATAATACTACTCAAAAATTTAGTCTAAATTCCATCTAATCCTAACCCTTAATGTTTTTACAATTCATGTCAATGGGATAAATGCTAACCTCCTGCCCTTTTTTCCTCTCTGGTGGGAAACTCCTGCTTCTCTTTCAACACTCAGCTGCAACATCATTTCCTCTCTGAAGCGACTTTCCCTCCCCTCTTAACCACTCTTTCTCCCCATCTCACTTAGTATCTACTATCCTGTTTATCGGACTTTCTGCAGACTTTCAGTTCCTTATGATCAGGCTGTCTTATTTATACCTGACCTGTATCCTAACATTAAAATCTCAAAAACATTTTGTTTGTGTTTGTTTTTTGAGACAGGGTTTTACTATGTAGTTCAGGCTGGCCTTGAACTCACTATATAGTCCAGACTGGCCTCAGTAATCCTCCTGCCTCAGCCTCCCAAGTGCTGGGAGTGCAGGTGTGTGCCACAACACTCTGCCAAAAACATATCTTAAATGAAGAAATAAACAAGCATATGAGAAAATATCCACCTTTAGGTTGAAGGCTTTCCGTAGAAGCACTGAGACTGACATCCCCCCAGAACAGACTTAGGGTCGTGTCCTCTATTCTCTACCAATCTGCTTCTCAGTAACAGCTACTGGTATGTTTGATAAATAATAACCTGGTAGTTATAAAAACCTGCTGTGTGTAAGTGGACAACAGACACATAAAGGTACTCAATATCAGTAATCATCAGGGAAATAAAAATAAAAATCAAAAATGCAGTGAGCTACCACCACACATCTGTTAGGATGGCTGTCATTCAAGGTGGCCCATGTCTGTAATCCCAGCTTTGGGAGGTAGAGTCTACAGGATCGCTACAAGTTTGAGGTTAGCCTCAATTACACAATGAGTTGAAGGCTAGCCTGAACTACACAGTGAGACCCTGTCTCAAAAAACAAAACAAAACCCACAAGAGAGCCATGTAGTGTGTGTGTGTGTGTGTGTGTGTGTGTGTGTGTGTGTGTGTGTTGGGGGGGGGACCTATAAGTCCAGCTACTTAGGAGGGTACCAGAAGAGAACTTCAAGTTCGAGGCCACTCTGGGCAATTTAGAAAGACATCTCAAAATAAAAAATAAAAAGAACAGGTATGGTGGTACATGTTTGTAATCCCAGAACTCTGGAAAGCTAAGGTAAAAAAAGGATCGCAAGTTCGAGCCCAGCCTAGGTAACTTAGTAAGAACCTGTCTCAAAATAAAAAATGTGCTGGGTGTGTGGCTCTGTGTGAAGGCCCTGGGTTTAATCCCCAGTACTGCAAAATAAAAAAAAGATTTATCAGAAGGTTTGAAGATGCACATGGCCCTGAGCTTAATTTTCAGTATCATAAGAACAAAATGACCCACAAAGGATAAATGTTGGCCAAGATGTTGAAAAGTTGTATCACTGGTAGGAAAGTAAACAGTATAGCCACCATGGAAAAAAGTTCGGAGGTTCTTCAAAACTTAAAAGATAGCAAGGTCCTAACTCAGCTCAACTCAGCTCAAGTCAGAACTTTTGTATTATCTGTCAGCTCTTTGGACATACATCCACAGGAAATGAAAGCAGAAGCAAAACATGTGAACAGCTTAACACTGCATCTGTCAGTTGATGAGCTGATGAATGGATAAAGAAAATGAGGTGTGTGTGGGGGCAAACGGTTACGGACACAGAAGTAGAGAAGAGCAGTACATACATACACACAAGAACACTGCTCAGCCATAGACAGGAAACCCTGCCATTGGGAGAATATGGGTTAATCTTTGCTAAGTGAAAATAGCCACATAGAAATACACCAAGATCTCACCTGAATGTGGAATCTAAAAAAGTCAATATCACAGAAAGAGAGTAGAGCAGTAGATGTCAGGAGCAGGGGAAGAAGAGGCTGACGAAAAGAAAAGTGCTTTCTGTTATACTGTTCACAATACCATAAAAATTAAGTAATTAGTGAAGCGAAAGATATCTACAGTGAAAATTGCATCAGACTTAAAAAGAAAATTGAAGACACCAGAAAATAAAAACATAACACCTGCTCCTGGAGGCAGAACTAACATTAATAAAAAATGGCTATACTTTCAAAACTGATATACACATTTAATGTAACACCAATCAAAATACCATCATCACTTCTCATAGAGCTAGAGAAAACAATTCTAAAATTTATATGGAATCACAAGAGACCTAGAATAGTAAAAGCAATCCTAACAAAAGCAAAGCAGGTGACATCACAATCTCAGATTTGAAGTTATACTACAAAGCTTCAGGATTAAAACAGCCTGGTACTGGTGCAAAAGCAGACATACAAATAAATGGAACAGAACAGAAGCAGAAACAACCCCAGGAACACACAGCTATTTAATCTTTGACAAATGAGCCAAAAACATTCACTGGAGGAAAGACAGACTTTAATAAACATTGCTAGAAAAATTGGATACCCACACGCAGAAGATTTGAGTCTAGACCCATGTATCTTATCATTTACTAAACCAAACTCAAAATGGATCAAAGACCTAAATATTAAAACAAAAACAGTCTGCCGGAGATAAAATAGGTATAACTCTTAAAAGACATAGGTGCAGGCAAAGACTTCCTGAAAAGAACCCCAGTGGCATAAGAAATAATACTGAGAATCAATAAATGGGATCATATCAAATTGAAAACCTTCTACACAGCAAAGAAAACAACCAACAAAGTGAAAAAAATTTTTCCTGCTATTCCATGGACAGAGGACTAATATCAAGCATATATAAAGAACTCAAGAAAATTAGACCCCTTCCCAAATAAAAGACCCTATCAAAACATGGGTAACCAAAATGAACAGATGCTTCTCAGAAGTGGCCAATCAATTTATGAAAAAATGCTCACTATCGCTGGCCATTAGAGAAATGAAAATTAAGACTACACTGAGGTATCATCTCTTTTTTTTTTTGTCTTTTTGAGGCAGGGTCTTGCTATGCAGTTCAGGCTGGTCTTTTTTTTTTTTTTAAGAGCAAAATATATTTATTGAGAGAAAGAAAGCTTCTGTCCAAGAGAGGGACAGAAGCCCCCCCCCAGTGGATTACCCCCCCAGGCTGGTCTTTTTTTTTTTTTTTTTTTTTTTGCGGTACTGGGGATCGAACTCAGGACCCTGCGCTTGCTAGGCAAGCGCTTATTCCACTGAGCTATATCCCCAGCCCACAGGCTGGTCTTGAACTTGCAAGGATCCTCCTGCCTCAGCCTCCGGAGTGCTGGGATTATAGGGTGTGCCACCACACCTGGCCTCTGAGGTATCATCTTACCTAAAAAAAGAATAGTTATCATCAAAAAAAATCTAAAGCCAGCCTTGGGAGGCTAAGGCAGAAGGATCATTGTTTGAGACCAGCCTGGGGTACAAAGGGAGCTCAAGGCCAGCATGAACTGCACAGACCCTGTCTCAAAAAACAAACAAACAAACAAAAATCTAATAACAAATGTTGGCAAGGACATGGGTAAAAGTGAACTTCACTACACTGCTGGTGGGGATGTAAACTAGTACAACCACTATGGAAATCTGTGTGGTAACTACTCAAAAAAATACAAGTAGAAACTTTGTATGACCCAGCTATTCCCTTCCTAGCTATCTTCCCTAAAGAGTTAAAAATCATCCTATTATAGGGATACATGCATACCTACATTTCTAGCAGTACAATTTAGAATTGCTAGTATTGAAACAGCGCATTTGTCCATCAACACACCAACAGAGAATATAAACGAGGCATTTATAAGTGGTGCAACTTGAGAACATAAGATTAAGTGAAATAAGTCAGACATATAACCTTAAATACTCCCAGGGTTTCTTTTCTATAAAACACACACACACACACACACACACACACACACACACACACCCCAGAAGATATAAATAGGAAGTAGGGAGAAGTTCAAATACTGCCCCAAATTACATATTCCATTGTTTTAGAAGTATTTCAATACATATGCTAATTTGCTCCATTTATACTAATAGTTTATTTTAATTTGTTGAAAAGAAAGTTTGTGCTATTATTTGTTTCACTTTTGTAAGGATCTTTTGGTTTATGTCTTTTACTGAGTAACTCTTTCAAAGATAAACAGTGTAATAGCTATTACTATTATCTTATTTGGGTATGACAATTTGTTTTTCATAAAATAAAAAAAGCTTTCAGTTATCAGATAGCTAAGTTCTGGTAATTTAATGTACAGCATGGTAACTATAATTAACAATATTGTATTATATGATTAAAGTTTGCTGAGTAGATTGCAAATGCTCTCACCACACACACACACACACACACACACACACACACAGTGCTAACAAACTCGACTGTGGTGACTGTTTCACTATACCTAAGCACATTAATTATCAAGCTGTACACTTTAAATTTATACAATTTTTCTGGCTAATCATACCTCAATAAAACTAGGAGGGGAGCAGGACACCTACTATCCATTGTATTTGTCCCTGGTCAAGTTATGAGTGGCTATAAATAAGATATAAAACTATGCAACAATTAGTGATACCTGATGTGGGCCACATATAGCAGACGGCTGGAGCCCTGCTCCTGATTCTAACACCCAGCTCACTAAGAAAGAAAGTGATGGCTTAGTGATACCTGCTGAAGTGGGTGACAGCGGAAAGCGGAATACAGTAGCCCAGCCCAGCGTATCTGCCAACCCTGCCTAAGTAATAAAGAAATAGTTGAACTTTGCATTTACAATGGGTTTAACTCAGGAAAAACCTGTCAAAGTAAAATTATTTACAAAGTTACTCAGATTAAAAAAGTAGAATCTACATGTTATTTGCAGTTAATGATTTTAGACTCTCTAACCAGGGTGCAGTAAATTAAGGAGAGTGTGATTCAGGCTGATTTCTTCCAACAATTTAGCGCTGGCTACACCCCAGGAAATGGAGGAACAAGCTAACTTATCTAAAACGCAAGGAAGCAAGTGGAAAAAACCAGAGCATTTACTGCAAGGATGAAAATGTGTCTCCTGAAAGCAGGTAAGAAATAATTAATCTAAAGAAGTAACAACATTAAACTAGCATGGAAAAGTTTGCAAATTCAGTGATTTTCTTGGAGTTAATGTCTTGCAGCAGAATCTGGCACTTTTGCACGAATGCCAGTAAGTCATTTCCTTCTGATGGAATGGAAAATAGTCAAGCTAGTGCTTTCCTAAGCGAGACAAGGCCAATAAAATAAACATGCCAGCCCCCACCTCTGCTCCAACAATCAGAATTAAATACTAAACATATTTTCTAGACAATGGGAAAGAAAGACTTAATTGTCCCAGAATGCAAATAAACCGCAAGAATGTTCTCAGGTGGGCATCTATTAGCACATGAAGGTGTTCCAAAACAAAAATGTCTTTAAGGCTTTCAAATCAAAGGGCAGCAACTTTCTTCTCCAAGATTTCTACAACTATTCTACACAGTCACATTTCCAGTTTATTAGGAATGAAAACATGCGGCTTTCAGCCTTTCCACTGTGAACTAGTAAAACTGTTGTGTTACATGTAGAGACTACTAGGACAGTACTTGGAGGATTGTGAGCTTCAGGAATCTGCATCAGAATCATTTGGGGTGCTTGTTAAAGAGTCTAACTGAATCAGAGTTCCTGCAAGAACCCACAAATCTGTATTTTTTAAGTTCCCCAGGTCGTTTTCCTAGTCCAGCCCTCTTTCCACTCTACCAGTCTTAGCTCCAACTAGGAGGAGTCAGCTGTTGAAAGCAAAGGGCTGCAAAGGTCACGGCCAACTATGCATTCTAAAGCAATAAGAGAAGGGGCAGGTGTTGGCAAGCAGTTTACTCAACAGGCGCCAGCAACGTTTGCCCTAACGCACTGTTTTCACAGGAGGTGGGGGAGAGCGAGGCTGACGCAGGGGGTGTCACTGCCCCCTAGTGAGGGTTACATAAATCGATGGAAGGGGTTTGTTTTTTGAGTAGTTTCTAGTTGGGCAAGGGCTGTGCACCTATACATTTTATGAATTACTTAAGCCTCACATTCATCTTATACAACAGGGAAATAGTTTTAAAAATTATGTGAAAGGGTAGGTTACATATTTGTTTTGTTTTGTTGGAGACAGAGTCTTCTGTGCAGCCCAGGTTGGCCTTGAGCTCCCACAGCCCACTTGTTACTGCACTCAATACCAGGATCTAACCAGAAATGCTTTGCAGATTAGGAACACTTGGAAAAGTTGGAAATCATTTGTTCCTCATTTAAAGAAGACATAAATCCTATAAACTATTTCAGGTAAAATTTTAGGACAATGACAGCAGAAATTTACCTGGTATTATCCTTTTTTTACTTTGAAAAACAAAATACATTAACAACTCAAAAAGGCTTCTATAAATTATGAGGAACAAAGCATCTGGACAGCAGAAAACTTAAGTTTGACTTTCAGGTGAACAGTTCAATTATTTTAGATAAAAGTATTTCTAATACAGATTTAAAATTTTTACCATTTTTTTAACCTGTTTTTTTTTCTTTGTAACAGCTTTACTGAAGTATAATCCATATACAAAATTATACATATTTAGTTTTTGTTTTCTTATTTTGAGATAGGGTCTTGGTATGTGGCTCAGGCTGGCTTACAACTCATGGTGATCCTCCTGCCTCAGTCTCCTGAGTACTAGAATTATAGGCACCTGCCAATATATCCAGCTTTAAAATTACATTTTTAATACATACATTCTGTTGTTTTCAGAAATACTTGTCAAAAATTCAACCTGTTACTGATGAATCAGAAGCATCTTCATGAAACTCCTTTATTACATAATGCAGTGACCTAAGAAGTCTCAAGTCCTACTCAACTAATGCTCTGTACAGGTGACCTAAGTTTAGTCTCTACCTAAACTTAGCTATCTGCAGGACAGAGTCAGAAGAGAGATGAGGTAAACCAGCCTGTGCTCGAGGGCTGAGTAGATAGAAACTTGGTCCCAAGGAGACAGGATGGCCAGGCCTTCCTGCCTCCCCAGAGTAAGCAACAGAGCAGTTTGGTCCAATAAGCCTAAACAATATAACGAACATGTAGAAACAATGTAACATGGCACCAGAACACTCTGAACCTTGCTCCTACCCCTTCCAGAAACGCTTTGGGCTTCCCCATACTCTTGCTATGTACCTCGTTCTGTTGTATAAAAAGCCTTAGACAAAAGAGCTGAATGGCATCCCACTTTCAGGACCCCTCCTGCCTCGCAGGAGCTTTCTCTCAATAAACCTTTCCTATTCCTTTTGGTCCTCGAATTCATACTTTGATATCAGGAGACAACCGGGCACATCTGACATCTAACAGGTTGGGAGTTACTTCCCTGTAACAGAGCCAACAAGGAGACAGGCAGCACAGACATGCGAGAGGTAGAACTCTGAAGAACAGTTATGACTGTGGGGCTGACAAGACATAGGTTTTAAAAATTAGCTTTGTTAAGGTAGAAGTAACATACAATTTATCTACCTGAAGTATATAAAGCAATAGTTTTAAAAGTATACTTACAGAACTGTGTAACCACTACCACAATTTTAGAACACCTTCATTATCCCCACAAAATTTCCCTTCCGCCATTCCTAGGAAACCACTAATCTACTTTTCCCTTCTATACCTTGACAGTTCTGGACATTGCACATAAATGGGGCTGTATTTTGTGAGCGGTTCACTTTCTTGTTTTCAAGGTTCATTCAAAGTGGTCCCTGATGTGTGATGCCTCAACTTATGATTTTTTTTACCTATGATAATATAAAAACTTAAGAAGAATTTGATCATTACCAGAGCCAGTAACACCCAGCATGATACTCTTGTGATGGCAGGCAGCTACACTTTCCAGAGAAGCACATAATCCAGAGAATAAACAACCCATTTCCTACATGTGCTGTATTGCCATGCTATGACATTTGTTGAGCTCAAAGGCACAACCCCATTGCAAGCTGAGGAATATCTGTACTTCATTTTACTTTTTTTTTTTGATTAACACATTTATATATACTTAAAAAGTATAGTGTATGTTTTGATCCATGCATATGCATTGGGTAGCTATCAATTCAGGATAATCAGCATATATATCACCTTAAACTTTTATCATTTCCTTCATCATCATCATTTTGTGCTACTGTGGACTGAACCAGGGCATGCCCTACCATGAGCTACATCCACAGTATTTCTTGTCGGGGTCTTGCTAAGTTGCCTAGGCTGGCCTCAAACTTGCAAATCATCCTCTCAGCCTCCCAAGTAACTTGGATTACTAGCGTAATTTGCCATGCTTGGCAAATTTAGCATTTCTTGATAGTGAGTGAAAATAATCCTCTCTTCTAATGTATTATTATTCTTGGTACTGGGAATCAAACTCAGGACCTTGAGCTTGCCAGGCAGGTGCCACTGAACTATATGTCCCTGGCCCTCTAATTAATGTATTATTATAATTACATTCATGTTCTTTATTTCTTTTCCTTGCCAAACAACACTTCATTGTACAGTAGTCCCCCCCTCCCTTTGTCTGACTTCATCTTTCTTGCTTTCTATGGTTGTAATTAAAGGGAAATTCCAGAAATAATTGGTAAATTAACTTTTATTACAATGTATTGTTACAGTTGTTTTATTATTGTTTCTGGCAATCTCTTACTGTATCTAATTTATAAGTGAAGCTTTATCTCAGGTGTGCATGTATAGGAATAAACATAGTATTTAGGGTTCAGGATTACACACAGTTTCATGCATCCACAGAACATCTTGAAAATGCCTCCCCCCACCGAAAACAGAGGACTACAGTACTGATTCCATTGCATTTGTCAATGCCACAGTTGACGAATATATGGGCTGTTTCCGCTCTTTGGCTCCTATGAATAAATGCTGATCGAAACTTTTTTTTTTAGTATAACAAAGGACAATTTATTTGGTGAAAATGAGGAAGAGATAGATAGCTACCGTGAGGTGGTAGGGGGCTTAAGAGCTAAAAGCCCCTACTCTAAGTTTTTGTAAGGATATCCATTCTCTTGGGCATATACCTAAGAGTGTAATTGCTGAATCACATGGTGACTCTACACTTAACCTTTTAGGGAGATGCTGGACTACTTTCCACAGTGGTTGCATCACTTTACATTCCAGTCAGCAGCGTGAGGATTCTAATTCCACGCTTTTTAGCTGTTGTGAGGAATACTTGATAATGTCTTTCTGACTGAGCCATTCTAGTGGAACTGAAGCAGTGTTTTTTAGTGGTTTTTTTTTGTCTCTTGAGATTGGGTCTCACTATGCAGTTCAGGCCAGTCTTGAACTCACTTTGTAGCCCAGGTTAGCCTTGAACTCACAACGATCCTCCTGACTGAGTGCTGGGATTACAGGCATGTACTACCATGCCTGGCTCCTTTTTTTAGTTTTAATTTTGGATTGTTCACTATAGGCATACAGAGATATAACTGTTTTTTTCTATAATGACCTTGAATCTTGCAACCTTGCTAAACTCAGTTATTAATTGTAATAGTTTTTTTTAATGCATTCCTAAAACACATTTGGTCTTGAATGGCAAGCACAGTAATTCAAAAGCTAAGACACACTGAGAAACTAGGGTTTTAACTAAAAGCCATTAATGTTTTAAACAAGGCACAGGGAAGTATGACTATAAAAGCACAGTATTTTAAATTTTTGAATTTTGGGTCATTACAAGCTAAAAAACTTAACTGCAGCCAATAGAAAGCAAAAAACTCTGGAATCAGCCCATCAGTGCCTAAAGATTCTATGGTATAATGCAAAGCACCGTACTACTCAAAAATCCAAAAGTATTTGTAAGTAGTTAAAATTCTACTACGAATAAAATGTCAGGAAAAAAAATCTTTTGATTTCCTTTATTAGATATTGGATTTGCTATAAAAATGTAAGAATTCCAGGATAACTGACCAAAAAACTCAAAATAGTCAAGGTTTCTTAAACATATGTATGCTTAGAAACACATTTTTTAAAGCAAGAACTTACTGGTTAATTCATTTTCTTGAAACTGCCTGCCACTTATGTTAACCTCAATTTAATTAATTAATCAATCAACCAATGCAGCCACAAATGACTAGAAAATTAAACTTAAATTCTTTAAGAAAACAAAAAGACCAATACATGTATTGCTCACATATAACACAATATTCAAGTAAAACGAGATTTTTACCAATTGATAGTTTTTTTTAAAAAAAGAATCTATTTAACCTTGACCATGGAAGTATTTCCTTCTAGTAAGTTTTTCATTTCCTTTTCTATGAAAATAATCATATTTTGTTTTAAAACTGGAACATTACAAAAATCACAATATTATATACGCTATTTACTGGTTTTTAATGTTTACAATCAAGCTGTAGTAAAAGTGTAGCTAAATCACACTGTAGGAAGAATTTGTGCATGTTATTGTTAAACTGGTTCCTGGGGACTAGGGGTATAGATCAGTAGTACATTGCTTGCTTAGGATATGTGAGGCCGTGGGTCCAATATCAGCATCACAAAAAATAGAAATTGTGAATAGAGGTCAAAAAGTAATAAAAGGTATTCTAGATTCCTTTGGTAACAGGTAGTCAGCAGTATTGTCTAATGCAGTGGTGGCAAACCTATGGCACACGTGTGCTGCAGTTGGTTTTTTGTTATTATTGAAAGCTCTAAAAGCTTTCTCATCAATGATCTAATGTGAAAAAAATCAAGACATCATGGTTTACATATATTCTTCACAGCCACAGTGGTAACTAACAAAAATGTTAGAAACTGTTGAAAGTGGAGGTCTATTGCCATTTTATGTGCTTCTATACTGTTCAGGTTTGTTTTTAAACTGTGCATATATTAGTCTTCATGCTTGGATTTAAAAACAAATGTGGTGCTGTTTGGGACACCAACAGATGTTTTAGATCTAGCTTAACAGTAGGTATTTATAATTCTGTTCATCCTTTAGTGACCAGACACCAGGATAACTCTAATCCCTTGACCCCACACTCTCTAGACACTGGCATTACCAGGGAAACATGACAGTGAACTGGAGTACCTTTGCTGGAAAACAGAGGGGAAGAAAAACTTGTTTTTAACCTAAGAACAAGTGATTCTCACATGGCAGAAAACAGGACCAATGAGTGAAGCCTAAAAGTATGCTTGCCCTTAGCTGGGATAGAAATAAGGTCATCTAAGATAACAGCCTCTTTCAAGACCAAATAAATTAGTTTAAAAATAAGTAACCCATGTAATAAACTATATATATCCAAGAAACTATAAACTGAAAAATACCACAAAGATAAAGTCCTCTGTAACATAGGTAACTTATAGAATAGTTGTTACTACACCGTCACATGGTCCTGTCATATACTTCTTTTTAATTAAGGCTGGTTCCAAAATTAAACATCCATGAGCTGGAGTTGTGGTTCAGTGGTAAAGCACTTGCCTAACATGTGTGAAGCCTTGGCCGAACCTGCAGCACCAGAAGGGAAAAATAAAACCCATTCATACAAATGGATATCTGGGAAAGAGAAATGGTAAGTAATCCATCCAAACTGTACAGTTTGAATAAGACAACAAAACCCTCCAAGAAGGCCGAGCTGGTGTTTACACCTTTATACAATGGTGTCCCAAACAGCAAGGGGGAATGTGGTGCCCAACAGCGCTTTCCTTGTGGGACTTTGTCTAGCACAGAGGAAAATCTCAGAACACCCTTAGCAGACTTCACCCTGCATCTTGCCTGGCCAGCACTGTAACAGCTACCCATTAGATCAAACACTAGGGGAGACATGACTGCCTTAAAGTAGTCATGGTACATATCCCAGGGTCTGGCAAACTGCTACTTAAAAAAGAAGGAATCTGTGGTAGCACTGAAAAGGAAATAACTGTTGGGCAGAACCAACAGTACTAGCCACATTTGCTTTTAATATTTATCAAAATTTAATAAATACTACATAAGTATTAACCAAAAGTGGGTTAAAAATTAAAGTTTCAAAACAATCATTAAAGACAGGCATGGCAGTGCATGCCTGTAATACCACTTGGGAGACTGAGGCAGGAGTATCCCTGTGAGTTCTAGGAAAGCTGCACAGTGAATTCCAGGCCAGCCTGAACTACATAGTGAGACCCTGTCTCAAAAGACAAAAACACCTGCCAGGTGTAGTGGCACATGCCTGTAATCCCAGCACTCTTGTAATCCCAGCACTTGGGAGGCTGAGGCAAGAGGATGGTTGGGAGTTTGAGACCAGTCCTGGGCTACAAAGTGAGCTCATTGCCAGCCTGAACTGCACAGTGAGACCCTGTCTAAAAAGACAAAACAAAACTCTTCCAAACATTGATTTGCTCACCTCAAGACTTGGGTGTCAGGAGAATCACCTGCCATTCAGGGATAAACTGTCCAGTTCAGGGTCCCTTCCTCTCACCACAGGACGCAGCTCTTTCCACAGTAACTTTGCTGTCTGATCTGCAAATCTTTACACACAAACACTATTAATCAAGCCTACAGTATCTCCAAACCACACAAAATCCTTCCTATAAAAAAAGTGTCTTTAACCCCCAATCTCTTGAAAGGATCCTGCTGAATAACCTTGGTACTGCCAGGTTACAGTTCCTCATTTCTTCTTCTTCCCATCTCATACCACAGGCTTAGGGAAGCAGAGGGCACTGGGAGCAGGTCTGACTCCCCTGTTCCACCCACCTGCAGGAGCTGCCTCCCCTCATCCTGTGACTCTGGGCAGGCAGAGGTGCTTCCTCCCATACAGCACTGACCCAAGCAGGAGGATGGTTGCCTTCTTCAGGCTCAGAAACTCGTCCCTCCCCACAAACGTGCATCCACCATAAAATGGAAAGACATCTTCAATATATACTTTGGCAGTTGACGAACAAGAGACTAAGGCTGAATCTCCTACAGACTGACAACATGCTGATCTGTGTTACTCAGAGATAAATAAATACCATCGTCCTCAACTGTGAGGCAAAGTAATTAATACCCTTCATTACATTTTTCCAGTACTTCATCTCTCTCATATGTAATAATAAAGTCACCTGGCTAAAAACTGAGCATACAAAGTTATGAAGTCAAATAAGTATATTAGTTGGTTCAGAAGTTACTGGCTTAGAATAATCAAGCCCAAGCTTATCAAAGGAGAAATGTTATGACAATTAGAAACTGGCCTTCCTTCACCATATCTACACCCAGAATGAGATTCATTGTTCCCAAGAAACGAACCTGGAGGCTGAGGCAAGAGGATCATAAGTTTGAAGCCAGTCTAGGCTACACAAAGAACTCAAGGGCAACTTGGACTACACAGTGAGGCCCTGTCTCAAAAAAACAAGAACCATCAGGTCTCTCTCAAAATTCTCGTTTTTATGTCGCTCACTCTAAGGGGATTATTTTCCAAGGGTAGCAGATCTCTTTGAATGCTTACAAACTTCCTTTCCTAGTAAGGTAAGTATCTTAACATACTGGAGGAAAAAACTGAATAGTGATTAGGATATCGAATTTGAGGTATCCTTTCACATTACAGTGGTACCTTAATTCTCTCTACAATCCTGGCTCCAAAATGAATTGGATGAGAACCAAATCAAATTTCTCCATAATGTCAATATTGAACTGAACCAATGAATTTGATTAAGTTCTAGTGCAACTCAGTTTGCAAGCAGAATCATGGAAAGAGTCAGGTTGGTGAACCACAGTACAGCTGTAATTGGCTGTATGAGACCAACAAGTTAATTTCCCAATTCCTTTCAATTACAAAATGAAACCATTAGAACCCTTCCAGCTAACCAGGTGTTGTTACAAAAGTGAAGCCAGCACTAATAACCTTACTTTCCACTGAGGCTAGAAAAAGCATCTCAATCAATGGAAGAATAAATATCCCCACTTCCCTGGGCCGATAAGCAAAAATAAAACAACAAAAATTTCTTCTTCCTTAGGAAAGGCAATCTTCTAGCAACACAACAAATCCAAGGTGTTATACCAAGTGCATTTTCATCCATCTTTCACTTCCATAACCACAGAAAGGCAATTCTGAGAAATATTCAGGGTAGGCTCTTGGAATCTCCAATGAATAAAGGATTTTCAGCCGGGCATGGTGACATATGCCTGTAATCCCAGCACTTGGGAGGCTGAGGCAAGAGGGTTGTTCAAGCTCAAGGCCAGCCGCAGCTACAAAGTGAGCTCATGAACTGCATAGTGAGACCCTGTCTGAAAAAGACAAAAAAAGAAAAAAAAATCTCAAGGAGAAAGAAATCCTATGTTGGCCAGGCTGTGGTCTTCCCTGCTCAGTGTGGTCATTTAGGGCATTCAGTATATTGACTGCTATTCTGGAATGCTCTGCTCTGGCACAGTGATAACTCCAAGGTTCCACCAGTCTGAGGCAGGAAATGTACTACTCCCTTATCTTCTCACTACACAGATTTCCAATGTAAGCCTGCTGACTCTCGTTTTTTTCTAAATGTCTTCAAGTCTGAAAGACGCAGGTCAGTACTTTATATAGTTTAGAACTAAAAATCTTACCTGCACCTCCCCATCCCTCCAAATCATGATTCTGAGCCTATTCAGAGCACTTTCTACCTTTGCCTGGTGTCCTGTTTTGTACAAAGCACTGCATGGACTCATAAAACTCACAACAGATATGTAACTATATTCATCAGATATCTGGAGGTAAACAAATAACAACTTCAACCCAGCTCCGGGAAATAACATTACATGGTGAGAGACAGATGTAAGGAGATGAAACAAAGCATCAGAGGGCAGAAAATTTCCAAAGAGGACAGGACAGTGAATAAGTACAGTATACTTAAATAATTTCAACAGTGCTATATTCTCAGAAACATTAAGTCCTCCGGTGATAAAAATTCAAAGATCAGGCCATGTGTGGTGGCAAACGTCTGTAACCCCAAGTCTGGAAAGTTAACACTAGGGAGGCTGAGGCAGAGGTTTCCCAATTCAAGGCCAGTTTAAACTATATAGTGGGTCAGGTGTGGTAGTGCACTCCTATAATCCCAGCACTCAGGAGGCTGAGGCAGGAGGATTGCCGAAAGTTTGAGGCCAGCCTGACCTACATAGTGAGTTTAGGGGCAGCTTGAAGTATACAGCAAAACTCTTGTCTCAAAAAAACCCGAAAGAATGAACTACATAGTGAGATCTATGTCTCAAAAACAAACAAAAAAAACCAAAAAAATCCAAAGATCATCACAACGGGCTGTACCAGGCTAGCCAGGGTGAGGTGGCCCACACCTGTAATGCCAGCACTCAGGAGGCTAAGGCAGAAGGATAGCCTCAAACTCGAGGCCAGCCTACACTACATAGTGGGATCCTGTCTCAACAAAAGAAAAAGTGGGGGGTGCCTGTAATAAATACAGGCTAAATATTACACATAAGACAAGGACAAGTATTTAGTATTTCTGTTAGAATCTTCCCAAGCATTTTAAGAATGAATCCAGACTACGACATAGGCTTCTATCTTTAAAGCAGTGTTTAAAGGCTATGTCCTTATTTTGAAGGCATGGCAGCCTGCTGTTTGAAATATGTCAATAGCTTTCCCTCTGTGGCTCTTCTCCAGGGAATAAGATTAAAATATAGCTAAAGTTTTAGCTTCCTCCCCAAATAAATTAATGCAGTTGCATTGGTGATGTGTTCTAATCTGCTAGACGCTCGGGAATTTACTGACCACACCTCAGAGAATTCTGGAGTAAGTTATAAATCCCTTTCCATCGCCTTAGAAAATACTATTCATTTGTTTTTTTTTTCTTTTTTTAATACTATTCATTTGTTAAAAGCTACCAGTTCAAGTTAAAAAACAACTCTGAGGCAGATTCTTGTTGGCCAAATTTTCTCAAAATTGAAAAGCATGCTCCCACTGGTGCAACCACTGTGGAAATTAGTGTGAAGATTCCTCAAAAAACCAGGACTAGAGGTTCCATTCCATCCAGCTATTCCCCTTCTTGGTATCTTTCTGAAAGAACCAAAAAGTATCATGCTACAGCAATATAAGCACAAACATGTCTAGAGCAGCACAGTTTCTAATAGCTAAATCTTGGAAACAACCCAAATACCCATCAACTGAGGAACGGATAAAGAAGATGGTTTTTTTACAACGGAGTACTACTCTGCCATGAAGAAGGATAAGCTTGAGACATTTCTAGCTAAAATGGATGCACCCTGAAACCATACTCTTAAGTGAAATAAATCGGTCATACATGTGTAAATAGTGAACTGTTTCTCTAAAAGTGCAAATAAGGACCAAAATGTGTAATAGGTATTGTAAAATAGGAAGAAAACACTCAAAAGGGAAGAGAAGTGGGAGCGTGGGGGAAAGGAAGGAAGGGGAAAGGAAGGAAGGGGAAAGAAAAAAATGAGAAAAGGAAAAAAGGGAAACAAACCTTTTGTAAATAAGGAAGGGAAGAGGGGTTAAAGGGAAGGTAGGTGAATTGCAAAAAAAAGAGAATCAAGTTATAGAGTACAGGTACAAATTTTCTATGATGAATTTGATCATTACATATACCTAAAATGTACCAATTAACTTAATTTTTTAAAAAAAAGCCTACTCCAATACAGGGGCTGATCTGGAACAGGCTGTAGAGCAGGTGGGTTTGTTCAGTGAAGTAAATCCCTGCCTGGGAACTCCGCTGTTCTGCCGTGCACCAACCGTGCACCGACCATTTCCACTTCCTTGAACCTGGCTCTCCATACATCGCAATGAATTTCGCCTGCTTGGGCCATTTGAGTCTCCTTAGGAGGCAGCCACCCTTCCCCTAGAGGCCTACGGCTGGGCTGGATCCTGTCAAGCGCTCTCAGATTTTTATCCCTCGGTGTTGGCAAGAACGTCCCCTTGTTCTACAGGCCTTGCTATTGTGCAACAGATGCACAGCCGGCCCAAGCCTAACTGCGAGGGATTGGCTGCGGTACAACTCGGCAGCCCTGCCCTCAGGAAAGAGGCCAGCAATCCCGTAGATTGCAGTTTGCCAGCGAAGTCCCCACCCTCTATCAAGAGGCTGTCTGCTCAGTCACCCAAAGAAGGCAAAGTTCTGAGGTTAAAAAGCAAGCCTCCTGCCCTTCAGCGAGGCCCCCCAAATCGCCTTCCAGTCTCTTCCCTCTGCAGAGCAGCGGGGCCCAGGGACAGACAACCTCTGAGCTCCCTTCACCAGAGACCAACTCAGCACGCTTCCCCTCTACCCCAGCGCCGCTTGTAAACAGTTCCCGGTCGGCCTTTGAGAAGCAATGCCCAGGCTCCTCCCTCTGCACCCGTCTCTACCAGCCCCTTCCCCAGGATCGCCTATTCTGCTCGCTCCACAAAGCTCACAGCGACGATCGTCTCCCGAGGCGACCACCAAAACCTTAAAATCTCACGCTTAAGGCTGCCAGCACCCTGCCCCTCCCCTCCTTCCGCTGGCTACCGCTCGAGCACTTTTGGGGCCTCGTCCAGCAGAGTAAACAATGCTGTCAAAGCAGGACAACGCTGGGCAAGGCCTTCCGCCCTCTTCCTGACGTTCTAAAAGCAGCAAAACATGTCACCACCTGGTCTCGGGGCTCATTCCTCTCTCCAACTCCCTTTCTAAGAATAAGGAGGCCCGGTGGGCGCTCGACAACCAGGCACCGACGCGCACAAGTACACGGCTGCAAAACGGAGGGGGAAGGCTGCGCGCAGCGGGCGCGCCCGACCGGCGGAGGGGGCTGGGCGCAGGAGGGACACGGCCGCGAGCGGGCCCGGGGCCGCGGGGCCCGCTCCTGAGGGCCTTCGCGGGCTGGGGCTCGGCGGGCGCTCACCTCCTGGCGTGGTGGAGAACAGCGTCCCCCCGGGCGTGGTGCAATAGTCGTGAGGTAGCTGCGCCGCGTCGCTGATGGGCACGGTGCGGGTAGGGATGGCACGGCTCTGGCTGGGCTGGTGGCCGCTGCCAGCGGAAGAGGACATGGCTCCAGCGCGGGCTCTCGGCTTTGTCCGGCGGGCGGACGGGCGGACGGGCGGGCGGCGGCGGCGTCGGCGGGCCCAGGAGGCTCCGGCACCTCCGGAGGGCGGAAGGGCGCGCTCCGCTCGCTCCGCGCTCGCCTCCTCTCGCTTCCTCGTCCTGCTCCTTCCCTCCCGCCACCGCCCTCTCGGCCGCCGCCGCCGCCGCCGCCCGATTCTCAGACCTCCGCCACCAGCCCCAGTAGCTGCAGCAGCCGGAAAAGCGGCGACGACGACGACCGGAAGCGGGGGAAGGCGGGAGCCAGAAGGTGTTCAAGGAAAGCAGGTCGAGCGGAAGTGACGTTAGGGGTGTGGTCTCACAAGGAGCAGGGCGGGTGTGTGTGTGTGTGTGTGTGTGTGTGTGTGTGTGTGTGTGTGTGTGTGTGTGTGTGTGTGTGTGTGTGTGTGTGTGTGTGTGTGTGTGTGTGTGTGTGTGTGTGTGTGTGTGTGTTTCAGTCAACACTACTTTCCTTGAGCTAACTTAAGCTTCTTATTCATTTATATTTATTAAAAGTACATATTCATTAAGATAATTTAGAGCCAGGCATAATTTACTGTAATCTCACCATGCTGTGAGGCTGAGGCAGGAGAATTACAAGCTTGAACCTTTACTGGGCAATTTAGGGGCTTAGCCAAACCCTATCTCAAAATAAAAAAATAATAAGAGGGCTAGAGATATATAACTCAGTGCAAAGGTCCTGCGTGCAATCCTAATAGCAGAACAAAAAATGATTTAGCTGGGTGTGGTAGTGTATACCTTAATCTCAACAACCTGGGAAGCTGAGGCAGGAAGTTTGCAAGTTCAAGCCCAGCCTAGACAATTTAGTAATTTAAAGAGACTGTCTCAAAAACAAAGACTAAGGATACATCTCAGTGCAAAGGTCCTGGGTTCAATCCTCAGTAAACAACTCCCCTAGAGTGTAACTTTACTTTTAATTGTTCGCTATTAAATACAAGCAATGTACACGTACAGTGTGGGGTTTTTTTGAGACAGGGTTTTGCTGTATAGTTCAGGCTGCCCCTGAATGATGTAGCCCAGGCTGGCCTCCAACTTGCAGGAATCATCCTGCCTCAGCCTCCTGACTGCTGGGATTACAGACATGCACCACCATGCCCGGCTATGTACAATGTATTTTTAAAAAATCAAGCCCAGTAGAAAGGCTTACCATGACAGTTTCTCCCAGTTTCCCAAGTTTTTCAGGAATAACCATTGGTACCAGTTTATTGTGTGTCTTGCCCGAGACTATCCCTGTACTCACACCAAGCACCAAGTTAGATGTGTGATGTAGTTTGGTGGTAAGTGCCCCAGTATTCACTAGGAAAAGGAAGAGATCAACAGCTACTCATATCACAAGGATGACTATGGTACTAGGCATGAACTGAGGCACAGAGAGGGTTAAGACTAAAAGTTAACTGAAAAATATGCATCTGGAATGATTTTATTTTCTCTAGGTGTTCTCACACTTTTTGGTCTCATACCTAAAATTCTTAAAAAGTAATTAAGAGGCCAAAGAACTTTTGCTAGTATAGGTCATATCTATTGGCAATTACTGCACTGGAAATTTTCTAAGTAAAAAAAATTTTTTTTGAGACAGGGTCTTGCTATGTCTTCCAGGCTGGCCTTAGACTCACTATGTAGCTCAGGCTGGCCCTGAGTTTGTGGTGATCCTCCTGCCTCAGCCTCCTGAGTGCTGGAATTACAGGCATGCATCACCATGCCCAGTGCAAAATTAAAACTGAGAAGTTTTTTTAAGATATTCATTATTTTATAAAGTAACCCATATAGGTTATGCAACAGTATATTTTTATTAAAAGTACATTTTCCAAAGCAAACAAAAATTAATGAAGGGTAGGACTGTTGTTTTACTTTTTAAAATTTTTATTTTATATTTTGAGACAAGGTTTTGCTTTGTAGTTCAGGCTAGCCTGAAACTCACAGCAATTCTCCTGCCTCACCTTCCCAAGTACGAGGATTGCAGGCATAATACACCATACCTGCCTGTTGTACATCTTTGCAAACACTTTAACATTTGGCTAAATAGAAGGCAGTTGAGCCAGGCATGGTGGCACACGCCTGTAATCCCAGCACTCGGGAGGATGAGGCAGGAGAGTTCTTGTGAGTTTGAGGCCAGCCTGGATTGCAGAGTGAGACCCTGTCTCAAAAAAGACAAAAAAAAAAAAGGCAGCTGGGTTTCTTATATCTGTTCCTATATTTAGCCTGTTGTGATGTGTTTTGGTTCAGGTATGTGAAAAAAATCAGCCTCACACAGGTGTGCAGTTGGAAGAGGGGGCCACACACAAGGGGCTCCCAGACCACTACACTGGACAGCTCTGCCTCAGCCCACAGCTTGCCCCAGAGGGGACTGGGAAGCAGATTGTGGGCAGGACCAGCACAGGACCTGCAGAAGAGAAAGTTTTGACTGAGAAAGACTGAGAATTTAGCCCAAGCAAAGCAGCGGCTGTCACTACTCAGAAAGCCGAACAGGTACTTGAGGAAGACACAGACCGAAGAACTCACTTGCTATGGGTTGAGCCAGGGCATGGTGCGATATGATTTTGTGGTGAGCACCCCAGAATTCAAAAAGAAAAGTCCTCTGCCCACCCTGCAGACTAGAGCCACCACAGCTGACAGAGGTGGGCACAGAATTTCACCTTGAAAGACCCCTAGGCTCCAGATGTGCCAAGAGAAAGAGGCGTTTCTGTTTCTAGTGGCAGAGGCAAGATGCTGGCTTACATGTGCGTGGAGTTTACCAAGCATGAGCTTTATAGAACGTGCCTCCTCTCTGATCTGTCTCGAATGAGAGCTGTCTAGTGCTCTGGGAAGAGCAAGGGCAGCTTTCTGGCCAAAGTAAAGGGTGAAGGGGTGGGAAAAGTTAGATGCAGAGGGCAGGACTGGAGATGGGGTGAAATAAATGAAGCCCAAAGAAGAGTGTAATCTCCAAGTTGCGGTGGGGAGTCACCTCTCATTCTTTCATCTGACAGTGGCTGCACCATCTTGAATTCCCTCCAGCTGTGTACGAGGGTTTCAGTTTCTCCACATTCATGACCAACACTTGTCAGTACCTTTTTTGCTTCATTTTGTTTTGTTTGAGACAGGGTCTCCTTATGTAGTCCAAGCTGGCCTTGAACTTGCAATTCTCCTGCCTCAGCCTCCCAAGTACTAGGATTATAGATATCTGCTGCAACACCTGGCTTACTGCCTTTTTTCTTTTAGCAACCATGGGTAGTGTTCAGTGTTAACTCTTTGTGCTTTTGATCTACATTTCCCTAATGATTAATAATGTTGGAGATCTTCATGTGCCTACTGGCCTTTCCAAGGTATATTGTTTTTCTCCCTCTTTTTGTGGCCCTGAGGATTGAACCTGAGGCCTTTGCACTGAGCTACTTGCACATCCCTAGCCCTTTTAAAATTAAGTTGCTGCAACTTGGCTCCAACTTGCAATCTTCCTGCCTCAGCCTGCAGAATGTTAGCATTATACCTGGTTTCCAAGGTGTCTCCTTCTCTCCTCCTCCTCTTCCTCCTTCTTCTTTTTTTTTTTTTTTGCTAGCATCAGATTTATTTATTTATTTTGAAGTTTTTGTCAAGTTAATCATCATAAATGTGGATTAACGGTCAGTCTAGCATCTTCAGTGAAGATGTCTGTTCAAATAATTTGCTTGTTTTCTGTTTTGTTCTTTGTTTTGCCTTTATAAGACAGGGTCTTGCTATGCAGTTCAGGCTGGCCTTGAGCTCACTTTGTAGCCCAGGCTGGTCTCAAACTCACAACAATCCTCCTGCCTCAGCCTCCAAAGTGCTGGGATTACAGACGTGTGCCACTACACCTGGCTTGTTCTTGGTTTTGTTTTGTTTGAGACAGGGTCTCACTGTGTAACTCAGGCTGGCCTCAAACTCACAATCCTCATTCCTCATATAACGGAGTAGCTGGAATTACAGGTGTGCCACTATTGCGGCAAAACTAAGTCTGGGAAAGGAATGACACCCAAGAAATCAGGAGGCAGTGAACAGCTTTATTTTATACCGTTGGTCCTGCTGGGATCAGTTCCCACAACAAAGCCAGGCACCCAGTGCTTGAGGGCTAGCACTTTTATGTGATACATAAGCAAGAGGTACAAAGTTGAGACAGAACAGCTTGATTACCTAGCGGGGTAAGATCACAGGTTACAGGCTAGATTAATGATCATGAAGCTTGGTACAATCAGACATCCTGTATGTTTGGTTATACTTTTGTGGTATGAAGCAGTTACAGAGCTAGGCAGTTTCAAAAGAAAAAAGTTAAAAAAAATTTTTTTTCTGATGCAATTTTTCCCTTTCACCACATACCCAGTCATTTGCTTTGAAACTGAGTTATTGAATGTCTTAGTTACTTTTCTTGTTGCTGAGTCAAAATGCCAGATACCCACAAGTTAAGAGAGGAAAGGTTTATTTAGTTCATAGTTTGTAGAAGCTTCAGTCCATAATCAGACTGCCTGCAAGACAGTGTGGCACATGGCAGAGGTGCAACCATTCACGGTGGCAGAAAACAGCAAATATAACAAGCCAATAAGACAAACCTCTTTCTGTCCCTTATATTATATGCAGGCTACCTGCCCTAGGATGGGTGTAGCATTCACACCCTTAGTTCCAGCATTGGACTATGAGTCAATCACAAATGCTAGATTTAGCCACCATTGAAAATCCCACCCCTCATGACTTTGGGGGGACATTTAGACACAAACCATAACACTGGACTTGTTGTTATTGAATTTTCTTTTTTGTTTGCTTTTTGAGACATGGTCTTGCTATATAGCCCAGGCTGGCCTTAAATATGGATGGATCCACCTACCTGCAGTACTCTTAAATGCTGGAAATAGAGGTGTGCACCACCACACCTGTCCTTGAATTTTAAGAGTTTGTTATATATTCAGAATACTAGAGCTCCATCAGATAGATGACTTACAAATTTTCCTCCCATTCTGTGGGACCCCAGAGAGTAGGGTGAGAGGGCTTGTCTTTAGAGTAATCAGATCCAGGCAGGCCAGGCCACTTTACTAGGGGACCCCCAAGTGTCAGTGTCTGTTTTATCGTTTGCTGGTCAGTGCTGCCCAGGTCATATACTGGAGTCACTGAATCCTGCATCTTCCTGGAGTCCTGGGCGGGAAGTGGCCTTTCTGTTTTTAGTTGCACTTTCTTTTTTTCCAGCCTAGGTCACTTAGCATTTGTCTCTACTTTCCAGTTTCCAGCATTTTGTTTCCATTCTGGTCCACTGCCATACTCTTTCCTGCCACTTAGTCCTTATGCATTAATATCTTTAAGAATATTCCTCTACTCTCCTTTCAGAGAGGTTTAATAGGCGAGCAGAAGTAAGCATAAATGTTTTACCTAAACATAATACATGTTTTTAAATGGTGTAGCAGGCAGAAGTCAGTTATAATAACAGGAAAAGTTTCTTCAGAAAGGTAAATGGTTAAAATAACCTGAGTAGACAGAGGAATGGGTTCTAGGCTAGGTCTCCAGAAACATCCTTCACATGTTTGTGGAACGACCCTCTTGGAAAGTTGCTGCCTGGACCACATGCAGTCAGGAGGCTGTGGAACAGGTAGCTACTATCCCAACGGTCAGCTCTACCCTAGTCACATAGAGCCTGACCAGTCCTTCCAGCAAGAAGAAGCCAGGGGCAACACTATCTCCCACTTAACTCAGTTCTGAATTCAAGTCTTGTGTGAACGCATCTCGTTGGTGTAACTCAGAACACACTGCTACAAGGTGTCTTGGGAAAATGCTGGTTGTTTAGCTTTTCAGCCCTTGCTAACTTCTAAGGAAGTTAGAACCAGAAGCAGTTAGAAAGGTATGGCAGGCACCAATCTATGTCTCTGCCACAAAAGATGGGGAGGTAGCTCAGTGCTTAGAGTTCTTGGGAGCGTAGATCCAATAGTGCGTTATTCACAAAAGTGGGCTGCTGGCCAGACATGGCCTGTGGCAGTAGTTTGCAGGAGCCTGCCTTTGCTCATACTGTCAAGGAACACCACAGATATTTAATGATCACCTACTATGTGTGGGGTGGGAAATATAGCAATAAACAAGATAATCCCTGGTGACCCCCTACCTTTTCCTGCCTGACACATGCTCCTGTTGCATATTCAGTGCGGGTGGCTTCGCTTGGCTTTCTTCTTCCAGCAGAGACCCTTGTTCCGCTTGCCCTGCACTTGTGTGTACACCACACTCTGCGATCACACAAGCAAGGCCTCTGCATCTGAGAGAAACTTTAGACACCATCATGGGCAGAGAAGTCTGGGAGTGGGCAAGAGACCTTTCAGTTTTCCTATTCAGCTGAGAATTTTTGTTTACCAACAGGATTACATAATGCGTATAATTTGCACACACTAAAATGTACCCCTTTCAACTATACTGTGGGTACACTTTGACAAATGTTTATATTTTGGGGCACAGTACCACCATATTTTCATCACACTGCAGTGTTTTTTGTATCTCTTTGCAGTCGGCTACATACACGCCATTCTTAATCCCTGGCTTCAGATAATCCCTGGTCCGCTTTCCATCACTACTGATTGGTTTTAATTTGTTTTAAAACTTCACCTGCATGGAATCATTGTGTATGCACTATTTTATACCTAGCTTCTTTGCTCACATAATATGTGGCTTATGTAAGTAATGCATTCCTTTTCATGGCTGAGTAGTATTCTGTCTAAGGATATACCACAGTTTGCTTATCAGCATGAGAATTTAGAGGAAATGTATTTCCTGCCCCTCTCCCAAAGACTATGATAGGAGACAAGGAGGGCCTCTAGTGGCTTCAAAGGTACAACTTGGGTATTATCTCTGAATGAGGTTGTCTTGATAGCTGCTGAGAAATTTTGACTTTATAGATGGATACCTGAGGTATTGCCAGGATCAAACATGCAAAATATACCATATGTGGGTAATCCTGTCTTAGAATTTTAAAAAGTTTATTAGTGTAACTGGAGTTTCAAAAAATTGAAGTGGCTTAGTGTTCTGGCCCAGAGTGGCCTTTCTGTAGTCATCAACCTTGGTATCTCACTGCCTTAATTTACCCAAACTCTTCCTCCTAAGTCCCCTGCTGCCTTGTTTCCAAGGGAGGCTGGTCCTCACCCTCTGCAATGGGTGGGTCCCCATCCACGACAGATCTGTATCACCATGGGGATAATGGTCTCTCACATCTGGGTAACGCTCTTCCATCCCACCAAGCACTTTCACAACTATTATCACAGCTGAGCCACAGCCCTGTGACAGAAGCAGGCTGCTCATTATTCTTATCTACATTTTGTAGATGAGGAAACTGAGGCTCAAAAGAGGTAGCTGACTTCTCTGAGGGTATACAGCCTGGAGCTCGCAGAGCTGTCTCAAGAGTTCCTGCCCCTGGCTGGTGGTCCCGGGCTGCTGCCCTGCACCTCCCCTGTACCTGCTCCTTGGCCTCTTCTTTCCTAAAGAGAGCGAGGTGTCCCTCAGGCGCCCACCCTCTATCATCTCATCTGCTGAGCTCATTGGAGTAAAGCTGAGTCCATTTCCTGAGCTCCTGAGAACAGGAGACAGACTACTGAGAAGGTGATAATCATAACAGACAACAACTGTAAGCACGCCCCTGCCAGGTGCTATGCTAGATGCCTTTTAGAGATCTTACCTCTAAGCCCCAATTGCCAGGCAGGGGAAGAATCATCATGCCTGTTTTTACAGGAGAGAAGCCTCAGAAAGCCAGTGTGCCTAAGGTGACCCGCTGTGTCTCTAGAAATCTCTCCAGCCTCTCCTTGTGGCTGGGAGTGGTTCATAGCCACAAGTTTTGATGTCAGGTCTGTTGTGGTTGATTTTTTTTTTTTTTTCCGGTACCGGGGATCAAACTCAGGGCCTTAGTGCTTACCGGGCAAGCACTTACACCACTGAGCTATACCTCCAGCCCTGTTGTGGTTGAAATGCTGGCTCCACCCGCAGCTTACTACATGACCATAAAAAATAAGAGGGGTACCCTTATTCAGGTGTGCTTTTCTGTGGCTTTAACGTCAGGTGCAGCCAAGGTTTGGCTGACAGGTATCAGGCCTGATTGACATTAGGGCACCGAACTGGATCCAAGAGGACCAGGTGGGATAGCAGGCAGTCCATCCAGTTAGGCTAGAGAGGACTGTGCTTGGGTCTCAGGATTTAGTGCTTTGGAAGGTTTATATCACTGTAGACTTCAGAAAATGGAATATAGTTTGTTCAAAGCCCTTCTTTGTTTTTATTTTTGCAGTGCTGGGGATGGAACTCAGGGCCTTTCACAGGCTAAGCACATGCCCTGTCACAGAGCTACAGTCTTGTCCCAACACCAGTCATTCTTGTCTTTCTTCCTCTCTGTGCTAGTATTTAGTAGAAGACCCTTCCTGGGCACAACCCTCCCATGTTAGCCCCAGCCTGTGAGGGGCGGACATTGTGCAGGTGGTAAGCTCAAGGCCACCCGCAGCTGGTGGGATGTGCAGATTTGAGATCTGGAGCTCCAACCAGAGAACGCTTTGCAAATGGAAATGGAGTCATGTAAACAGTGAGTGCCCTGCCCTACCCTGCATGTCACAGCCCATGGGCAGGGCTCACTATGTACAGAGGCTTTGAGCCAAGGGTGGTGCTGGCCAGTTAGAAGCAAGAGGTGTTCTGCCTCAGGAGTTTCTGCCCTCTTTGGGGTGGAGGCTCCAGGTGTTTAACGGGAACCCGCCACCCAGGATTGAATCTAGGGGCTCTCTGTCATTGAACTGCATCTTCTGCCTTCCCTACTTTAGGATCTCACCATGTTGCCCAGGCTGGCATCAACTTTGCTATTCTCCTGCCTCAGCCTCCTGATTGGCTGGGATTACACTGACAGGGCTCAATGGGAATCCCTTTATAGTGATCAGGTATGCACGTGGAGGCTCAGAGTGGAGGACTAACTGCAGTATTGGGGGGTCTGACTCTCCATGCAGCCCTGGACAAGCTACCTGGCTTTTATCTATGAACTAGCCTATTCCAAAGCATTTACTCAGCTCCTAGCACGGGAACGAGCCAAAGGATACCACATGGAGCTCCTGTCTTGGCAGTGGGGCCCTGCTGCCTTGGCACGATGTCTTCTGGCTGGGTTGGAGTAGGAATTGACCCATCCACACTGAACTGGACTCTGAGGCCCTGGGGCAGTGAGGGCTGGCTATGTATTTTGGGTTGCATTACCACCCTGTTTCCTGTCTCCTGTGCCTTCCATTATTCCGTCCGAAATCTTGAATGAGGCCCTGCAGGGTTTGCCCTTACTCCTGTTCTCCCTCTCACCCCTGTATCCTATTCCTCCAGTGAGTGAGATCCCTGCCAACATAGCACCTTTGCACATGCAGTTCCCAGCACCTGTGCACAAACTGTGACATGATTGTTATGTTAGAACTAGAGAGGGAGGCAGGGCAGGCTCAGGCTCCTACAAGTGCCCTAAGTATGCAGTCCCTCCTGAAATTCTGCATCCTGGGAGACTTATCACATGTGACTCTTCCCTGCTGTTTTTCAGTATATTTGCTCTATGGAAAATGCTGGTATCAGCCACTGCGGTTAGCGGCTGCTCTTTGGTCACATGACTCCACATCCCCAGATGAGGTCGACCACGATGAGAAGCAGGAGCTGTCTGAGTGGAGAGACCTTGCTCGGGAAAACACGGGCTTCACAGAAAGAGACTGCCACCCCCAGAAAGGTTTATTTTGGAGGGAAGATCTATGTTTTTGAGTTCTTTGTATATTCTAGATGTTTGTCCTCTGTCTGAGGAATAGCTGGCAAAATTATTTTCCTGTTCTGTGGGTTGTCTCTTCAATCTTGGTTGTTCCCTTTGCTGTGCAGAAGCTTTTAAATTAGATATCATCCCATTTGTCAATTCTTGGTACTATTTCTTGTGCCATTGGGTTTCTGTACTACTGTTCCAGAGAGAAGGATAAACTTGACTCATTCATAGGAAAATGGACACATCTTGAAACCATAATGTTAAGTGGAAGAAATCAGACACTGAAGCTTAAATAGCTCATGGTTTCTCTTATGTGAGAAAGCCAAAAACATAAGAGCAAAATAAAAGAGAAGTAAGGAGATAGATCTTTCCCAAATGGGCAGGGGATCAAGACACAGAAGGGAGGAGAGTGGGGAGGGAAAGGGGATGAAAAAAGGAATTAAAATGTGTTATGGGGCCAGGTGTGTTGGCACACAACCTGTAATCCCAGTACTGGGAGGCTGAGGCAAGAAGATCACCATTAGTTCAAGGCCAGCCTGGGGTACATAGTAAGTTCAAGGCCAGTTTGGACTACCTAGGGAGACATTGTCTCAAAAGACAAAAAAAAAAAAAAAGCATTATGGGCATATACCAACTCCACACAAGGAATGTAAACATTATACAATGCAGACATGTACTAATAAGACATCTAAAATATAATTTAAGAAGAAAGGTTTAGAACAGGAAGGAGAAACCCATGAAGAACTCTGACGCGGGAAAGGATCTGAATGGTCACAAGTCATATCTTCCTCCCACCATGGTTAGAGCCACGAGGATTCTCAGCAGGCTGGGAAGGTGGCATGGCTGCTGGGAGGGCTGTACAAGAAACGCACGTAGGGTGATTAGGCCAGCCCCGTGCATCGGGCTGTGTGTTGTTGAGAATGTTGCGGTTTTGTTGTTGTCATCTTGGCCTGGCCCTAGTAGTGTTCATCATCTTTTTTTCACCCTCCTGTCTGCCCTTCTTCCCTTCTTTCCTTCCTTTCCTTCTCTTTCCAAGTTTGCAGTACTGGGGATTAAACTAAGGGCCTTATGCATGCCAGGCAAGTGGTCTACCACTAAGCTACATCTCAGCTCTTTTCATTTTATTTTATTTTATTTTGAGACAGGTACTGGCTAACTTGTCCAGGCTGGCCTCAAAGTTGCAATCGTCCTGCCTCATCCTCCTGAGTAGCTGGGATTGCTGGTGTGCACCACTGGGCCTGGTCGTCAGTAACTTTTAAATGGCCAAACCAGCAGCCTTTCTCAGTCCCCCTCATCCTCTTTACCTCCAAGTGGTGGCTCAGGTCCACAGGCGATGCTCGCTAGCCCACTGGGACCAACCCTGCCCTCCACTAACTTCAGCTTTCACCCTGACTCCCACCTTCAGATGCTCCTCCATCTCCCTGCGCCTGCCTGCTGCTTCTCATTATGCCATCTGTCTGTCTGTCTCCCACTGCTCCCTGGAAGTTCTTTACCTTGCCCATGACTTTTTTTTTTTGAGATAGAGTTTTGCTACGTAGTTCAGGCTACCTTGAGTTCACTATGTAGCCCAGGCTGACCTCACATCTGTAGTGATCCTCCTGTCGGCCTCTGAGTGCTGGGGTTATAGGTATGCACCACCACACCCAGCTTTGCCTGTGCTTTCACCCGACACCTCTGACCTGTGAGACTCCAGCTCTGCTCTCTCTGCGGCTCCCAACTCCTACCTGCAAGACTGTATGGAAAAGCTCTGCCTAGCCCTAGGACATATCTTAGCTTCTCCACCTCTTTATTCATCTCTGGATCAGTGAGTCCTGCTAGCTTAATCCCTGCATGTGTGCCCATGCCCAACATCTCTCCAACATGTTTTTCTTTTCATCTCTACATCAATGTGCAAGTCCCATAGTCTACTTGAGTAGTACATCTGCAATCTGTCCCTCTTGTTCTTTCTACAATGGCCTTAAATCAGGCCATCTTCCTTTTGTATATAGGCCAATAAGAGGTTCCCGTGGGACCTCACATGGTTGTGTGTTTCACATATAGGCTATGGAGTTAGAATTCTGGTTCTGTCACTGAGTAGCATTGTGACCTTTGATAAGGCCTCTGTGTCCTATTTCCCTCATCTTTAAAATGAGCCTGTGTGTGTATATGTGTGTAGAGTTTCAATAGATAAAGTGCCTGGTAGAAAAGTGATGGTTTTTTCACCACTCTGCCATTCTGCCTTAGTAACTAAATTACTGAAACAGTCCCTCAGCTATAAACAGGAATGAAACATTTCTGAAAATTAAAAAATATTTCAAAACAATAAAAGAGGTTTCTTTTGATAAGAATACACATGTGTACAACGGCATATTGTCTTGGTTATTTTTCTCTCATTGCTGAGACAAAATACTCGATGCCCAAATTAAGGAATGAAAGGTTTACTTAGCTCACAGTTGGTGGAGGTTTCAGTCCATACTCAGCAGGCCCCAAGGCAGAGTGGCACATGGCAGAGGGCAACAGTTCATAATGGCAGAAAACAGCAAAAGCATCAAGAACAAAAAAAGAGGAGCAGGTGAGTAGCCTCTTTCTCTCCCTTATATTGCATTCAGGGGATTTGCAGCACTTGTACCCATAATCCCAGCATTGGACCATGAGTCAAGCAAAAACTTGAGAAGCCAGCCCCATGACTGCATGAGGCTTTGAGGGGACATCTAGACACAAACATAGCACATATGAAACCATGTATGATTTGAGGCAGGAAGGAATGGGTCACTGATCCTGTAAACAAAGCATTTTGGCATGGGCAGGATAGCTACTTGGCAATTTTACATGCCTATATTTCATAATATGACTCTTTTGCCTTAGGTAAAGCCAATTTTGCCTTCAAATTCAAAGTAGATTTTGCTTAAAGGACAGTTGAGTGCTTTCAGCCTGTGCTGATGTTCATAACTGATTGTTTCACATGTAATTTTATTTTTCTGCAGTGCTGGGAGTTGACTAAGGGCCTCCTGCATGCAAGGCAAGTCCTCTACCACTAAGCCCCAGCCCCAGCCTTAGTCCCACATATAAATGTTAAGCGACCAATAATAAAGTGCCTAGTGTTCAAATACTGATGCCATAATAAAATTCTACTTCTTTACAAATTTTATAGATGCTTTTATCCCAGATGCTTTAAGATGTTGGAGTTCACTTCATTTGAATTGTCTCCTAAGGCAGCAGATAACTTGGCTCAGAACTTCCAGGGAGCCTATGTAAACTCAGAATCTTGAGCCCATTCATAATGATTCTGTTCCTATATACCTAAGTTGAGGTCCAGGAATCAGTATTTTTTTTAAAGGTTTTCATAGTGCTATGAGACCTACTAGTATTAACAACCTGTAACCTTAGTCCAACCTCTGACTCGGTCCAGAATACTCTTCTTCAAATCCCTAACCAACTATTATTTAGATCTGATTTGAGCTCTTCCAGAGGAGGCAATCTCATCTCTAGGTAGTTTGTTAACCTTACTAGAAAAATGTGATTGCCAAAGCTTTTGTTTACATTAAACTGAAATGGGTCAGCCAACGACTTCTTTGAATAGGTTCAGTTCTGCCCTCTGGCACAACAAGGATAACATAGGCCATATACAAAGATAACATAGGCCATATACAAGGCCATATTTTTTTTCCTTTTTGAGACAGGGTATCGCTATGCAGTTCAGGCTGGCCTTACTTTGTAGCCCAGGCTGGCCTCAAACTCGCAATGATCCTCCTGCCTCAGCCTCCCGACAGCTGGGATTACAGGCGTGGGCCACCACACCCGGCCTCCATATACAAAGATATTAGGAGAGCCCCTCATGCATGTTAATATGGTTTTCAAGTCTCCTACAATCTTTTCTCCTACAGCTAAACAGCCAGCTCCCCATTGCTCACAGGCCTGTCATACAAGGTATCCTTACTCCGTCCGGCAGCGTCAACACTTTTCCCAGAACTTTCGTGCCCACTGCTGCCCACACCCAAGTCCCTTAAGCAATGGAAGGACCTCCTGCCATGCCCAGCAAGGAGGCAGCCAGCTGCTTGAGGCCATGACTAATGGCACATACCTCAGGATGGTGGCTCTTAAATGCTCACAAACCACATGATACCACCACTCGAAGAAACTGTCACCAGCCCATGGTGGGAAAAAAGAACAACTTGATTAAGTTTATCCCATACTTTCTTTTATGGTAGTACTGAGGATTGAACCTAGGGCCTTTGCACTGGGCTGCATCCCAAGTGCTTTTTTATGTTTTATTTTGAGACAAGGTTTCACTAAGTTGTCCAGGCTGGGCTTGTATTAGCAATCCCCCTTCCTCAGCCTTCTGTGGTGCTAGGATTATAGGTGTACACCACCATGCCCTGTTTGTACACTATGTCTATATTATATCTTGTCTATGTCCTTTTCAAAATTTAATTTATTCTAAAAAGAGAAAAAGAAACAGGGCCAGCTGCAGTGGCACAGGCCCGTAATCCCAGTTGCTCAAGAGGCTGAGGTACAGTGATCACTTGAGCCAGGTGTTAAGATCACAATAGTAAGACTGCATTTCAAAACAAACAAAACCAAACTCAAAGGCCCAGTAACGGTAGTAGCTGTCTTGGTATACTTTGCTTGGTGCATTTGTTTCTTCATTAAAACAAAAAGCCAAGGTTCTTATGTTGATGATCTTTCTTTCCTTCTTTCTTTCTTTCTTTCTGTCTGTCTGTCTGTCTGTCTGTCTTTCTTTTTGAGACGGGGTCTCACTATGCAGTTTAGGCTGGCCTTAAGCTCATTTTGTAGCCCAGTTTGGTCTTAAACTCACAATAACCCTCCTGCCTCAGCCTCTGGAATGCTTGAATTTCAGGCATGCACCACCATGCGCAGCTGTTCTTTTTTTCAGAATTGTACTGGTCTCTGAAGACAAAATCTGAGAACTGCTGTCTAAGCCTGGCCTCCCTTTCAAATATACCAATCTTCTCTAACACCTACAGCACAACATAGCATGACTCATAGGTCATTAAAAAAAATATGGAAAGTTAAAAAAAAAAGATGGCTCTATTTTAGGTATTCCCAGCACTTGGAAGGCTGAAGCAGGAGGACTGCCATGAATTTAAGGCCAGCCTGAACTGCATAGTGAGACCCTGTCTCAAAAAAAAAAAAAAAAAGAAAGAAAGAAAGACCCTGTCTCAAAAGAAAGAAGAAATTGTTTTAAGGACTGCAGAAGCTAGGAGTGGTGGTGCACACCTGTAAGCCCAGAGACGGGCTGGGGATATAGCTCAGTGGAATAAGTGCCTGCCTAGCAAGCGCAGGGTCCTGAGTTCGATCCCCAGTACCGCCAAAAAAACAGAACAAACAAACAAAAAAACCTCAAAACCTGTAAGCCCAGAGAGACAGGAGGATCACAAGTTCAAGGCCAGAGTAGGCTACACAGTGAGTACAAGGCCAGCCTAAATGCCATAGAGAGAACCTGTCTTAAAACAACAGATAAACAAAAACAAACAAAAAGGGCTGGGGACATGGCTCATTGTGAAGGCCCTGGGTTCAATCCCCACTACCAAGAAAAGAAGTGTAAAAGAAGGCAGGGGCTGGCAAACCCTTGCTGGATGAGGGGCCTTGAGTTGCGGGCTGTGCTGATTTCCATGGTATTCATGCCCCACGATGCCTAGTTTAAGGAACCCAGGCAAAGGTGTTATGTCCCAAGCTGGGGACGTGTAGTTTCTCTGAGTTTGTGCAAGTAACTCGAGTTCACCACTGGGTGGGGCTCAGATCCAGCAAAGCTCCAGGACGAGCCTGGCAGAGGCTAAAGCTTGGAAAATACTTTTTTTTTTTTTAGTTTTTGCCACTTTGGATAACTCCTACTTCCCACTGTGCAGCAGAAGTGCCTTGAGTGTGATTGGCTGTTTCATGCTCATTTTGAAAATCCTGAAGAGCCTAGCAGGGAGCTCATGGTGGGCACCCTGCACCAGGTTACATCTTGTGGGACAGGGACTTCCAGAAGGAATCCTCCTGAACTTCTGTCTGCTTTGGGATGGCAGTGACTGAGGGGGAACTCCCCAAATTCCTGGCTGTGGGTAACCCAGCTCTGGGCAGACATGCAGCCCCAGGCAGAGGCACAGGGATACATAGGCGTCCACAGTCAGTGAGCTCTAAGACAGAACGATCTTGGGAGGGTGCAGTGGAGCAAGGCTGTTTCCTTCCCAGTGGTCAGGAGGCAGAAAAGGGGACCAGGGCCAGAGAGGAATGGGTGCAAGGGACCAAAGTATTCAAGGCCACACTTCCCGGATCTACTCAGACCACCCAGGAGCATTCTTTACTAATCTGCTAGGCACATCTCAATCCAGTGAAGTTAATATATGAGGACTAAGGGTCACACCTGCTTCAGTGGGTGCAATACACACTGTAATTGAAAGATGAAGCATTGTTACTATTTACTGAGCAGTCACTGTGCATGATATTGTGGGATTATTCACTGAGCACTGGTGGAGACAGGAAACAGCTCAGTTCTCGCCCATGCCTATCCTCGGGGCTCTCTGCCATGTAACTCTGCTGTCTTCCCACCCTTGATCCCGAATTGAGCTTGCAATTTGGTTTCATCCACACAAGTGTAAAAATGAAGAAATGCCTGTTTGGAGCCTGGCTGGACCTTGCGAGGAGGTGCACAGGCCACTCCTGCTTTTGGAGCCCTCAGCTCCATGTGAATGAGCTGAGTTTTCCCACTGGGAGGCCAGAGCACTGTGGCCAACCTGCTTTGGTTGACAACTAGAAGCAGAGGTTGTTGGCTGCCTGGCAACTAACCCCAGATGCACTGGGGAGTCCATGTGAATCCAGAAAAGTTTCCCAGAAGATCCAGAAATCATAAACTAAATAAGTAGTTGTTGTTTTAAGCTGATTGTAAGTCTTGGGGTGTTTTATTATGCACAAATCTGACTGACATCAGCATTTATGGTGCATCAAGCTCTGGAGCTTGGAATGATGGCAAATGCTCGGGCAGAGATGGTGCAGTCCTGAGTACAGGCAGTAAGTGCTTCAAGAGGCAGGCACCGGAGGCATAGAAGTGGTGGCCCTTTAGATGGCGAGGAGTTTTGTCCGCATGGAGTTGGCAGGGCCTCGATGAACTTCCTGGGATAGGGGGCTGGGCATGGGACAGCATGAATGTGGGAAACCCAGGCTGGGGCCACCAGTCAGCAGTCAGCAGCATTTGCTGAACCCTTAGGATGTGCACAGAAGCCCTGTATGGCTCAGCAGGGGAGAGAAAACGTCTGCATGTAGAAGATGGCCCCAAGTGTAAGGTCGTTTGTTTTGCATTGCTGGGGATTGCAAACCCAGAGCTTCATACACACTAGGCAAGAGCCCTAACACTAAGCCACAGGTCCTTAAGGCTGGTTTTAAGTGAAGCAGAGGTAGTGGTTTCTGCTTGGCCCAGAGTAGCAAACGGGTAGACTGTGCCTCTGCCCATTTGTTACTTATATCTAGTGCTTGGTACATAACCCAGAAGGAGGGAGCGGCAGGTTGGGAGAAGCCTCCATCACCTTCCTGAAAGGCACAAGTTGTCTTCTGGGGATTCCGTTCACTTGGTAACTCACTGAGGGCAGAGTCTGTGTCTGACTCATGTCCTTCAAGGCACGGGGGCCTTGCACTTAACGCATTCCATTTTGAAAGACACACCATCAGATTTTTCTCATCCTCTGTGCTGCAGACCAGAAGTCTAGATATGTTTGTTAAATTTGGAATTATTCCAAATGAGAGATCTTGGGATGGGACCCAAGCATAAACACAAAATCCCCAAGTGTTTCATGTATACCACACACAATTTTTTTTTTTTTTTTTTGAGACAGGGTTTCACTGTGTAGTTCAGGCAGGCCTTGAACTCATTTTGTAGCCCAGGCTGACCTCAAACTTGTAGGGATCCTTTTGCCTCAGCCTCCTGAGTGCTGGGATTATAGGTGTGTGCCACTGCATCTGGCCTTCACACAGTGGGTTTAGTGCTCATGCAGTAGACTGTGACCCGACAGTATGGTCAGGGGTGGAGTATTCCACGTTGGTGTTCGAAGTTTCAGATTTTATAGCATTGGGTTATTTCCTTCGATTGCTAGAACAGATTGCCACAGACTGGAAACTTTCAATCAACATAAACTTGTTCTCTCACATTTCCCGAACCCCAAACTGTGTGGGCAACGGAGACAGTTCCTTTTCATAGGAGCCCCTTGAGCATTCCTTGGCCCGCAGATTCACCTCCTGTCTCTGCCTCTGTCAGCACACCATGGCCTCCTGCATCTCTGTGTCTCTCCACCAGCCTAGGAACTCCAGCTGTGCTGGATTAGGCTCCTTGCTGGCCAAGTATGGCTTCTTCCAAATGAATCCCATCTGCCATGACTCTATTTCCAAACAAAGTCACATTCTGAGGTACTGAAGGTTAGGCTCTTAAAATATTGTTTCTGGGTGCAATGCAACCCATCACATTAATCAAGGCCCAAGGGGGGATGTGTGTTCCTTGAGAGACTGCCTAAACCTCCAGAGGCTGAGTTACTTTCTCCAGAAAGTGGCAGTGTTGAGTGCTTGTAATACCAGCACCCTGGGGGCCTGAGGCAGGAGGATCACAAGCCCAAGCCTAGCTTGAGCAACTTAGTAAGACCCTGTGTTTAAAATATATATATATATATATATATATATATATATATATATATATATTTTAGTGGGAGCTGGGCATGGCGGTGCATGTCTGCCATCCCAGCCCTAGGGAGACTGAGCCAGGAGGATCATTGCAAGTTCAAGGGCAGCCTGGGCTATGTAGTGAGTTCAAGGCCAGCCTGAACTTCAAAGCAACACCCCCCTGTCTCAAAATATAAAATAAAATAAAAAGGCTAGGGATGTAAGTCAGTGAAGATTCTGGGTTCAACCCTTAGGATAAACCAACAAATAAATCCTAAAACCCCCAAAGCAAAACAAACTCCCACAAAACACCTTTCTCCAAACTTATGCGTATTTAATGTATGTCTGCGTTTATAAAGCCCCTAACAGGTTTGTCACTGTCAACAGTTGAAGCGGGGCCCTAGTTCCTTTGTCTCTTTTTCTTTCCACAGGACTAGTAAAGGGTATACAGAATCTTCCCTAAAGGAAGGACAGGGAGGCAGTTACCTTTTCGGGCATGGGCACTGCGCTGAACACTCCACCCACGAGTCAATCTCCACAGTATGCCTCTGAAGTATGTGTTTATATATGCCAGTTCTTTCATTTTCTTTTTGGGTTTTTTTTTGGGGGGGGGCGGAGACAGGGTTTCCCAGTGTGCTCTAGGCTTTTTAACTCATTTGGTAGCCCAGACTGGCCTCCAGCTCGCTGCGATCCTCCTGCCTCAGCCTCCTGAATGCTAGGATTTCAGGCGCGTGGCACCACACTTGGCCTACAGCAATTCCTATTTCACAGATGGAAACACTAGGCTCTCCAGAGATGGTTAAGTAATTGGCCAGGAGTTCTGTAAACACCTGAATGGGGCCCCAGGGTGCCAGACGAAAAATTCTCTATGCTCCACCGTCATATTTTTCAAGTACTCCCAATCTGGCTAATTCAGATCCATTATCTCCAGAAAACCATACTGGACCCTCAGTCCGCAGGATCCTAGAATGATTTGCAAGTTCAGGTCAACCTCCCCAACCCCCTAGCGTTCTCCCTTCAGAAGCCGCGCACAAAGCGGTTCCTCCCTGCTTTCGGGAGCGCGCATGCAGAGCGGCTCGCTGATTGGTTGCGCTCCTTGGCCCACCCCGCCCCATCGCCCATTCCGACACTGCGATTGGTCGGGCAGCGCCTTCGGGCTCCGTGCCCCGCCCCGCAGTCTGGGAACTCGCTTGGGGCGCCGCCGGCGGCCGAGGGAGCGGGAGTACGCAGCGCAGGGCTCTAGGAGGCATTGTCGCCGTAAGTGGAGCCGAAAGCGGCCCGGGCCACGCGCACTTCGTGCCCAGCACAGTAAACGTGCTCTGCGGCCTGGAGTGGCCGGAGCTGGGGGAGAGGCGGAGCGGAGTGCCCGGGGGTTTGCGGCGCCCCCACCCCTCCCCCAGGGGGAACCGATCCGCCGCGCTTCAGCGGCTCCGCGGCCCAGGCCGAGCGCCGCCGCGGGGTCCTGGCTCGCGAGCCGGGAGCCGGGCGGTGCTGCGGGCCCGGAGGCCGCCGTTCCCAGAGGGAGGCGGCGCCAGTGCTGGGAGAGGCTGCTGGTGTATTTCGTCCCCGAAGCCACACTTTCGGGGTTTGCTTCCGCTCTGGGGAGCTGCGGGCGCCCGCCCAGGAAAGGGCCCCCGGGGAGCCCCCTGCCCCCGCGGTCACCGGCATACCCTCCTCCGCCGGCTCTGTTTTCAGTCTTCGCCTGCCGGGCATACCGGACCGGCTACAGGCGCCACTGGCTGAGGGCGTAGGGTTGGGGGTTCCCCTGGGGCCAGGCGCCTGAACCCTGGTCCGGCCCGCGCACAGTCCTTGGGGGCGCCGCCGAGAAGCGCGATGTAGGGAGCTCGTTCGCGGCTCCCCAGATCCCAAGGTACAAAAACAAGGCGCTGGCCCGACCTGCGCCCGCTCCAGCGGGCTCATTCTCCTGGCTGGGAAAGTGGGTCAACCCTGTTCTGGCCTCGAGTGGGCCTAATTGGGGGTGCTAGGGTCGGAGGAAGCCCGCCACCCCACATCTCCCTGCGTGCTCCGGCCTAGCGTGGTCGAGAGGCCTGGCCAGCCGCAGCCTTGGGGGCAGCTTGCACGCACTGCCCGGAGGCTCGGGTTGCCGCGCTGAGCCGCTGCCAGGCTCTCAAGTTCCCGACTGACCACACCGGTAACTAAATATAGGAGCAGCTGCTGCGGACAGGGTGTCGCAGCAGCTCCTCTGCAGAGATCTGGGGACTGCAGATAAGACAGTGTTCTTGCTGCTAAGCGCCAGAGGGCCATGGTCAGGGCATAACCCCCGACCCAACTTTGAATCCAGGTCCTGATTTGGCTGAACAGGAGGGAAGATTGCCAGCCCCCGCCAAGCAGAACACCTTCAGTTATGTTCAGATTCCTGTCTGCACTTGTTTGGTTCCATATTTATTGCAAGTCCCTTCCTGTGGGAAGCCTTAATGGTCTGCAGAGTCCCTCTTCAGGACGGACCTTTCATCATCATGCAGCCGAGGAAGGTGATCTTTCCATTGTACAAATGAGGCTGCTTCACAGCACATAACTTTCCAAAACTCTGTTGTCCTCAGAGGACGGCTTGACAGGGAGGCCCCCAGTCACGTGCTGCCGTGGCCATCTAGGCCTGGTATGACCGCTGTGGCAGCATCTGGTTCGTTCTGCCTCGTAGTGGGAAGCGTGTTCCTGCCCATAGCCTGTCTCTGCCCCTTTCCTCTGCCTTGGGTAGTGTAGGAGGTGCCCGGGAGATGATGGATTTAAACATTTCCTGGATCACGGTGCACACTGGGAAAATAGGAAGCGGGGTACATGAGGACCATGGGGCACAGCAGCAGTGTGATATGGGCCTAGACCCCTTGTTGAGGGGTGTCTGGGATTTGGAGGTCTTGCCTTGACATTTCCTAAGCCCTCTGCCCTCCAGCACCTGGGACCCGTGGTGCCATATAACTGGAGTGTCCAAGCCCAGATAAGATCCACGTTGGCCAGGGTTCCTGTCTCTCCCTTTTAAGATGTCCTCTGAGTCTTGGCCACCACCACTCCACACATGGGGTTTACCAGATGCCTCAAGGAGCCCAGCAGGGTTGTCCAGGGGCCCTGTGGTTGAGTTCTGGTTCCTAGAGGGGCTGCCTGAGGTCCCATACATTGACTCAAACTGTTTAATAGACAGGAGCCATCATCCCCAGGGCAGCCCTACATGGGGGGGGGTATCTGCCCTCATCCCAGATGGGACCATGACTCTGTCACTTGTTTGATTTGGACATGTTTTCTGTTTTTCTCCAAAACAACAAAGAAAATAGCTTTTTCTACAATCCCCCTCACCCAGCCTTTCTCTCTAAATAAATTGTTTTTGTTTTTTTTTTTGAGACAGGGTCTTGCTATCTAGTTCAAGCTGGCCTCCAACTCATGGCAATCCTCCTGCCTCAGCCTCCTGAGTGCTATAATTACAGGTGTGTGCCACCATGCCTGGCCTTAAATAAATTCCTTAGTTTTTGGTTTTGGTTTTGGTTTTTGTCAAGTGGCCTTGGGGATAAAAGGCGCAATGAATCTAGTTGGGTGATCTTTTCTTAAAATTTCCTCCCTCCTTTTTCTTTCTTCCCTTCCAGCCTCTTTTTCTTCCTCCCTTCCTTCTTTTCTTCTCCTGCGGAGTGAATCCAAGGTCTTGTGTTAGGCAAGGGCTCTTTCATAGAGCTACACCCTCAGCCCTTTTTATCTTATTCTGAGACAGGGTTTCACTGAATTGCTAGGGCTGGCCTAGAACTTGCTACCCTCCTGCCTCAGCCTCCTTCACCACACACAGCTGAAGTCAGGTGATCTTTTTGGGACCCCAAGGAGCCCACTTGAGCCTCCCAATGTCCCATGTCTGTTCTTCCTTGTTTGGAGCCCTGCCTGTGTGGAAGAGCGCAGGTTTAGTCATCTGGCCTGGGGAGAGGGACTGCCAGCTGGACTTGGTGGAGCAATTCTCCCTTTGGAGGAAGAGGCAGTTTTAGGTGAAGAAGGCGTGAGTTCTTATCCATACAGCAAGGGTGATGAGTTTAGGCAGCTACTAGTAACGTTTTAGATGATGGTGTAGATCTCCTTTTGAGACTAGGTCTGTGTTGTACCCAGTGCATCCTCTGGAAGGTACAGAGCCCTTCCTAGTGAACTCTTCTGACATCCAGGCCTTCCATTCTGTTCCTGTTCATGTGCCTGTGTCCACTCCCACCTACATTTTAGGTCCCTGCGACCAATTGGGTAAGGTTTTTATAGGACTTATTTTTTGATCAGTGGTGAAGGTACCATCCCACCTGGTGGCAGCTAGTAGGATTGCAGGCATGGTGTCTGATGGACTGAAGTGAACCTAGCCTGTCCCACCAAAGTGCGGGGGTGGCACTTTGCTTTCTTTCTCCTCCCTCCCTACTGTGAGGCCGGGATGGTTTCTGTGCTGTTCTTTGGAAAGTTTTTCATCTGAATCACAGTTAAACTATGTTCTGTATTTTCTCCTTCACTCTTATGCCCTATCCTAATAGATGACCAATAAATGCTTCTGATTTTTGATGATGAATGTTGGAGGTGAGGAAAGGAGGGGGCCTGGTGTGGTGGAGAGAGTCCTGGGCTGGGAATTGGGAGACCCGTGTTCTTGTTTCCATCTAACCCATTCACTTCCCCTCTTGGGCCCCCAGTTCCCCTCCTCATACAGGGCTTAGGTCAGTTACCAAGATGCCAGCGACATTGCCGTGACCAGGTCTTAGGGGATCTCCTTTGAGGCAGCGTGGAGAAGGTGTTGGGCTCCTTTTGCCACTGGCTTTCCTGTTCCCTGCCATCCTCCCTGTCTCATCTTACACACTTTGTACATTTGGCACTTTGAAGGCATTGGAATTGATGACCCTTTCCCACTTAGACTGGGTCTTGGATTTGTTGTAAGCGGCCTTTGACTGGTACTTAGGTTTGAAACTCAAGTGATGTCAGTTGACCATCGTTATCGCTGCAGGGGATGCTCTGTGCCCGTGTCTGGTGCGATGCAGTGGGTAGGGGCAAAGCACAGTGTAGATCTGCTCCAGATCTTGGGGGAGATGCATGTGCATGTGTATGTGCATGCACGGGAGTGCATTATGCTAATTAACAGCCCAGGTGACTTGTGCTAAGTCACTGAGTGCTATTGAACCTCAGAGGGAGGAGAGAACGCAGAGCCGAGGTAGGCAGGAAAGACTTTGTGAAGGGGGAGAGATGGGAATTCTACTCATTCCTTAAAGATGAGTCCCAAGTTGTTTGTTCAGAGTCACACAGGTGATAAACTGCACGTGTGCGGCTGTGTTCTCTCAGGGGCATTTGTTGAGTATTTACGTGTCCAGCACTGTGAGTTAGGCGGGTCTATATGTTTTGATCAGTCCTATGAACTCAGCAAGGTGTCACTAGATCTCCAGCTCAGATAAAGGAACTGGGCTCCGAGCAGTTAGAAGACTCTGTCAAGGCTTCTCAGCTGCTGAATAGAGAGCTGGGCGTTGGGCCTGTCTCCAGATGCGTTCTCCTCCCGCTGCAGTGCAGTCTCAGACCCACAGGGCCAGCCGGCTTGGTGACACACACACGTGTGGTGCCCCACTGCCTCGGCAGGTGCTGCCTTGCCGGAGTCCTCAGCACTCTTTCTTGGTGTCTACAGCAGCCTGGAGCACTGTGCTCGGGCCCCTCCTCTCTGCCCTTCCTGTTCTGCCCTCAGCCCTCAGAGGTGGTTCCCTGGGGCAACTCTAGCTGCCGGGGAAGTGGGGCTTGGGCCTGAGGCAGGTTGGAGGGCACTGACCTTGGTGTCAGTTCTTTCCTCTCTGCAGGGGTACTGCTGCTGCTGGTGTGGGCGACTTCTGTAAACCAATGAACAGCAGGTGTGCAGCTGGTCTGACCTCACTTCAAACTCCCTTATTCCCGCTGACCTTGGCCAGATCACTTAGCCACCCTGTGCCTTAGTTTCCTTCTCTGTAATAAACAGGGAGTTGGGGGCATTTCTGTGGCTTTATGTCTTACTACTTGTAATTCTAACTCCTCAGAATTTTGTGTTCCTTACTCTTCTTCAAGCCCTTTCTTCTTTCTGATCCAGTTTCCTGTCATTTCTGGCCCATCCCTGTTTCGATAGGCCTAGCATCAGGCTGAGAATCAGGTCTGCAGGCCAGTGCTGTTACTGTCCCTCATTCTTGGCACACAGGAGGGGAGTTCCTAGAGGAATTCAGGCTTCTCACCTGCCACATTGTGGTCTCTAGTTGGCCAGGGTGCTCCTACTTCCTGCTGGCAGGTGAGGCGGGGAGGACGGGGAACTGGAGGAGTTGTGTGGATAGGCTGCAGCTCAGAAGCTCAGATGTGCCTTTCCCTGCAGTTGACTGTGTCTCGCCTCCTCCTCAACATCCTGCCTGCTGAGTCACAGGCAGCGCACACCTGAGTCCCCACACGTGCTTGGCCACTGGTTCAAGCCAGGGGCCCTGTGTCTGATGAGGTCATACATGTTGATCCTGCCAGAAAAGCAGCTGCCCAGCTGCCTTCGCCCTGTGACAGGCAGATCGGCCCCTGCAGAGGCCAAGCTGGATGTGGCCTGGGCTCTGGGTCCCCCAAGAGGAGGTGAGTGGCTGGGCCCCTCCTTAAGGGCATTCTGGCAGCCTGGGTGTATGGACAGGAGGATGCTGGGGGTGGACTCCAGCTGGCAGGTGGGCATTTGATGGCCCTGTGTTTTTGCCAGGCACAGGCCCCTTTGTGAATAGCAGACCAGCCTGGGAGCTGGCAGCAGGACACCCGAGTCTGCATGCTGAAGAAGATGGGTGAGGCCGTGGCCAGAGTTGCGAGGAAGGTCAACGAGACGGTGGAGAGCGGCTCCGACACGCTGGGTGAGTGCGGGCTGGGCTTTCCCAGCTGGCCTGTGTGTAGTTTGTGGTTGGGTCTGAAATGACATAGAAAGAAATGAAAGAGACAGCGTCACTGTGCATCCTTGCCATGGGGACGAGCGCGGGAACTTCTGTTGCAGCGGTGGTACCTGTGTATACTTTTTATATTCTGGGCCCCAATGTGAGGATTACTTCTTGCTGTGGCTCCATGGCCAGAGTTTTGGAAAACACCAAGTGATGGAGCCTGTCTGCCTGGCTCTGAACAGAGATTACAGGGTGTGTGTGCCCAGCTGCAGTGCCAGGCTGGCCCTGGCCATGTCGGTGCTTCCGTCTTGTTGAACTGTCACAATCTCCTTATGAAGAGTAGTACCTGCCAGGTGTGGCTGGTCTCTGTCTTTGGATGAGGAGGGGAAGGAAGGGTGAAGGTAGAGTAGGTTTTGGGGTTCACCCAGCCTAACAGCACCTTTAGATTACACTCTTTCACCTGAATCATGTCATATATGTCTTTTGCTTTGAATCAGTCATAACACTGTACCCCGATGGTTATGCCGAGACTCAAAGCATTTAAGCACAGCATCCCACTTGGTGGGGTTCAGCAGCTGTTTATTACAAAGTGCGGCGGGGGGACAGTGCAGCTCCCTGTGCGCGTGCCGGTGTGCACAAGTGATGCACATGCGTGTCTCATTCCTGGAGTGTAAGCACCAGCTGAGGACCACGGACGTGTCCTAGGACCCAGAGGACGAGAGCAGTCTGCCTTGGGGGTGGTTGTGAGGTGGACAAGTGGCCTGGGGAGGCAGAGAGGAATTCTGCAGGCAGGCAGGAGTGTGTGTGTGTCTGGCAGAGGAGTATTTCCAGGATAGTTACTGCTAGAGCAGAGGCCCAGAGGCTGGGAAGGTAGAGCATTTCTGTGAACAGCCCTCCATCTGGTGCATCTAGATTGTGGACTTCCAAGTCAGGAGCTTCAGGATGGGGTTGGTCACCGCCTCCTCCAGGAAGCCCTCAGCCCTAACCTGTTCTTCTCTTGCTCCCTTCCTCCTCTGTAGCACCCACACAATGTCCCCAGAGGACAAGGACCTGTGGTCCTTTGCCCCTTCCTCACTGCCCTACTCCAGAGCCCAGGGCAGTCAGGTACTGTGTTAACATACAGAGGTGTTTGCTATACTTAGCCAATATGAGAGAGGCATCTCCTCTGCCAGTGAACGGACTTGAAGATTGCTGCTGGATTTGAAGGGAAGTCTTGGGGATCCTTAGGCTAGTGAGCTGTTAGCTGTGGCCCTCAGTAAAAGATTCTGGATTCCTGCACTGGTCACAGGTATGGCTGTGCTTACCTCAGTGTACAGGGCTCTCTGCCATATTAATATTGTGGTTGACAGGCAGCCAGGGTCGTAGGGGCCTGGTTGTGAATCCCCACTCTGTCACCTAGTTTGGTACCTAAGGAGACGGCGTAATCTGCCTGACCCTCTGTTGCTTCACCTGCGAATGAGGACAGTGATTGCACCTTGCTTCATTGGTCAGGAGTAAGGGTGATGACTAAGGCCTGCAGGGGTGATGCCTGCCATTTAATAATGGCAAGGCAGGGGCCAAAAGCCAAGAGGAATTAAAAGACAGGTAGCTGGCCCCGGCAAGCCCAGCCTGCTTCTCCAGCCTCCCCAGTGGAGCTGGACTGCAGAGCTTTGTAGCCACAGCCAGAGTGGGAGTCGCGCCTTCTGCATCTGTAACCAGAGCTGTAGATCTGCCCGCCCTACTCTGGGATCTGTCCCCTCAGAGATGGCTCCTTCCCTCTGGCCCTGGAAAGTCCCTAGCTTGAGCTGAAGCTGCTCTTTCTCAGCCCCTCACCCCTCCCAGTGTTGCCTCCTAGATGCTTCCAGAAGGCACTATGCTGCTCTTCCTGTTCTGTGAGTCAGGAGCTCCCCTATGCTGCCCCTTGGCTCCCCAGGTTGGCTCTTCCTCTTTGAGGCCTTATGCCCATCTGGGCTTCTCCAGGTTCTCAGGAGCCTCAGCCTAACCTTCCCTCTAGCCAGTGGTCTTGGGGCTTCATGACACTGCCTTGCCTCCAGAGCATAACCTCCAGGATCTGCTGCATGCTGAGAGGTCAGTGCTGCAGAAGACCAATGTGTGGGAAAACCTGGGCATGCAGAAGCATGGCAACTGCAGGGGGCATGGGCCAGGCAGGAGGGGCCCGGGCCATGTGGGTCTGTAGCAGCAGGCTGGCACATTTGGTACTTTTCATCCTTTCCTAGATTCTTTTGTACTTCCTGGCTCTGAGGGCTCCTGTGTGTTTACTCCTAGAAATTTCCTAGACATCAGCTCTTGGTATGTTACTCTTGCCTATCCCTGAGGTTGCATTTTTCTGGAATCCCTCACAGGCCCTCCCGTTCTGTGCTTCTGTCCTCTTTGGTATCTCCTCTCCCATGCACTTTCTCTGTGCCACATATGTGTTCCTTAGATCTACCTTTCACTGTTTGCTTCTTTGGGTCTAATCTGTGGAGATGTCCCTTGAACTCTTAATTTTTAGCACTATATTTTTACTTTCAAAAATTCTGTTTGGTTCTTTTAAAGTCTGATAGGAGCTAGGTGCAATGGTACATACCTGTAGTTCTAGCTACTTTGGAGGCTGAGGCAGGAGGATTGCTTGAACAATCTGAACAACCTGTCTTAAATAAACAAATGAATAGGTAAATAAATCTGATTACTATACTCTGGATTTTCTTCAGATTCAATAGATCCTTTGCCTCTTAGTAAAAAAAGAATCTAATTTAAATGAATAATATCTTTTTTCTTTCATATATATATATATATATATAAGCACCTAGAGGAGGCGCTAAACTATATATATATAGTTTTTGGTACAGGGAATCGAACTCAGGACCTTGTGCTTGCCATGCAGGTGCTGTCCTTTGTTATATTTTCATCACTGCCTTTTAAGTCTCTCATTATTTGACCACACTTGTTCTTGGTCCTTGTTGCTTTTTCTGTGGCAGGACATGGTGTGTGTGAGTTTGCTGTGCAACACGTCCTGCTCACAGCAGGTTCTCTGGGTGAACCTCTTGTGGTTGTGGACCCTATGTTTCTGTCTAGCACCCTCATCTTTGTCCAGGCCTGAGGGGCTGTGTTGTCTGAGGGGGTCATGCTTGCCTCTGTCACGTGTGACCAACCCTAGAGATGCTTCTGTTCACTTCTCAGCCCTCAGCTTTCTGGACCTTCACAGAAGTGATAACTAAAGCCCCAGGTAGGAACAGATCTGTTTGGAGATTCATTTTTATTTTACATCTGGGATTTCAGAAGCTCATTTTAAATTTGGTGCACAGCCAGACAAAACAGCTTTCTAGTCATGAAAAAGTAGATTTTCCCTGTTGCAGAAAGTAGCCCAAAATCCCAGCTTTCTGCAGCGTCTTGGCCTTAGCTTTTCACCTTGAGCAAGCCTAGCATTACGTTGTTGGACACCCTTCCCTACTCACCCAGGACTGAGGATGGAACCCAGAGCCTTTGCACTGAGTTACATCCCCAGTCCTGTTTTATTGTTTGTTTTGAGATAAGATCTCACTAAGTTTTCTTGGCTGGGCTTGAATTTAAGTCCTCCTGTTTCAGCCTCCTAGGGTACTGGGATTAGGTGTGTACCTAGTCCACTCCACTCCCTCTGGGCCCTTTGGTGACCCAGACTGTCCTACTAGCCCAGGTTAGCAGAGCATTGCAGCCAACTGCCATCCTGTCTTTTGATTCCTGTTGGCTTTTGGCCCCTTCCTTGCTGTTAGTACATGTCAGGCATGACTCCAAATGCCTTGCCATTTTGACTCATTTAATTATCATCACAACCTTATGACATAGGTGATGCTACACAAAAGTTGGAGAAACTAAAGCTCAATTCGTGGGGGGGGGGGGCGGTACTGGGGATGGAACCCAGGATGCTCTACAATTGAGCTATACCCCGAGCCATTTTTATTTACCTATTTTTACTGTATAAAATCTGAGTAATTTTATTCTTCTATGTTGTGTTTATTTTTATTTTACATCTTCTACTTTTTATTTTGAGAGAAGGTCTCAGTAAGTTGCCCATGCTAGCTTCAAACTTGCAATCCTCCTGCCTCAGCCTCCTTAATAGCTGGGATTACTGGTGTGTGCTGCCGCATGCCTGTGAGGGTATTCAACCTGTCTCTTCTGTTGTGCAAGTGGGAGTTTTCCTCTGCTCTACAGTTGCTGGAACTGGGTAGAGTGTCCAAGTGACTTGCTGGTGACCTGGCTGCTTGGGGGTGGAGTCAGAATTCATCTGGGGCTTCCTTGTGTACTCTGCTGCACCCACTGTAGGAGAGAAGATGAAGAGACAAGAGCCCTGAAAGCAGTGCAGAGCACCCTTCTGCCCCCTGTGCTTGCCTCCCTCACTCCTTTTTGGAACCATGGTGGGCCTGCCCTAGTCCTTGATAAGAGGAAAAGAACCAGAGGCTAATATTTACCTTTGTACCTAGTAATAGCATCATTGTTTGGCCCAGAATGGCAGGTGGTGGGCTGGTCTCCATGAGTCAGATGTCCCCAACTCCTGCAGGATTTCCTGAAAGGTAGGTCCCAGGTGACCAACACCAGGATTGAAAGACTTCTGGTTATGTCGCATATTTGCAGACTACTCGAAAGCTTAGAAAATAGAATCTCTGAGGGCAGGGCTGGAGGCTTGTATTTTAGCAAGCTTCCTGTATGCATCCCCTGTGCCTTGAACTTTTGCACAGCAAGGACTTCATATCTGCAGGTTCAGCATCCTTGGATTCAACAAACTGAGGATAGGAAATATTACAGGCCTGTTTTTTTGTTTTGTTTTTGAGTCAAGGTCTCACTGTGCAGGTCTGGCTGGTCTTGAACTCACTGTGTAGCCCAGGCTGGCCTCCAATTCACCATGATCCTTCTACCTCAGCCTCCCAGGTGCATGTGGCACCACTCCCAGCAATCGCAGGTCTGTTCTTGCCTAGGATTTACATGACACTTCTCTGTAAAGGTCCAGAAACCCCAAGGGCTGAGAAGTGAATAGAAGACATCCTTGGATTTAACCAACCAAGGATAGAAAATATTTGGGAAAAAAATTTGTGCCTGTACCGAACATGTACAGACTTTCTTTTTGCCACTATTCTCTTAAATCAGTGGTACCCAACCCTTTTGGCACCAGGGACCATTTCCTGGAAGAGAAATTTGCACAGATTTGTTTGTGGGAAGGGTGGTATTCCTGTCCCATCCTTGAGTCCGGGTGATTCAAGTGCATTACATTTATTATGTACTTTATTTCTATTATTATTACACTGTAAAAATACAGTGTAAAAATACAGTAGATAAAAATACTACTCACTATCATACAGAATCAGTGGGAGCCCTGAGCTTGTCATCTTATAACTAGATGTCCCTTCTGGGGGTGATGGGAGACAGTGACACCTGAAGTGTGTTGCTTATGTCCAGTCTACTCTGTAATTTCACTTTGGTTGCTGTCATTGCAGAAAACCCTGCTTCGTGAAGATAGGTTGTTGGTCATGGAAGCAGGCTTTTCGGTGCTTTTGTGGCAGTCTCAGGATATTCTTCCTTGACTTTAATACAGAATGACATTTGTGATTTCAAGCAGTTGATCTTCTACCATAGCCAAAGTTGATTCACTTGGCTTATTCAGAAATGGGCTGCAGAACAAGTTCTTCCCAGTTTTGGGATCTTTTGTGGTTGGAAAGTAGCACTTAAACTTTGAAAGCTGAGATAAGTGATCACGCACCAGCTGGGAGAAAGAAGGCGCTGCCTTAGGCTCTGTCAGAATCTCTGCTAATGTTGGAAACTTGTCAAAAGTTCCAATGTTCACATGTGCCTATAATTCTAGTTTTGCTTTGAATGCAACCCCTTTACCTGCACACTTGAACACAGTTGTCACTCCCCCTGAAGTGCCAGACTGAGTTTGTTGAGCAGGTTGAATATGTTGCATGAGTAAGCAAGCTTTGCAGCCCATTCTCAAGTCACTGAAATATGCTACCAGTGGTAATTGTTTTTCCAAAAGAAATCTCTGAAGTGTGCCTTGTAACTCAAAAACTCTACCCAGTGATTTATCTTGAAAAGCCATCTTTTGTGTGGAAGAAAAGACATGTGCTGTGTGTCTGTCTCCTCACAGAGTTGCATGAGTTAAGGGCAAGCTTCAGTATAGTTGGTAATTTAAATCACACCCTACAAAACGTTGTTAACTTCAGGTGAAAATTTTTGGCTAGCCAGCATTTCCCTATGGATGACAGTATGTAGACTCACATTCAGAAGTGACTTTTTGATTCACAGTGAAACCAGAATGCTATCCAGTCATGGCAGCTGTTTTGTCTGTGCAGATATTGACCTAAAATAACCAACTCAGTTTTCATGACATGTAGTCATTCAAAGGCTTGAATAGTTCTACAGTTTGATTGGCAACCAAAGTGCACATAACATATCCTCCTGTACATCCTCCTGAAAAGTATGTCATACAAAGCAAGCATTATGGCCTTGCTGACTTCAGTAGACTCATCATCTTGGGTTGTGTACCACGGTAGGCATGAGTCTTAATAGTTGTACCACAATGCCCTCTGCTGTTTCGTCAGGTTATCTAGTTAGGGTGTTGGCCACAAGAAGAACGTGTGCCCCTTTTGAACTGCGGCCTCCTGAAGTTCATGACAAATGTTCTTCGCAGCAGGTGGGGTAAAGGGCTTCTTAGCTTTAGCATTGTGGTCAGACACTGAGTGATGCTCTCAGTGCTGATTCATTTGACGAAGTGGTGGCCTTCATCGTTGTTTCTGTTCCTCAGATTCATGTTTATTTCTTTTGAAAAACTCCAAAGTCTTCGTCTTTTAGGGCAGGTGAAGCAGTTTTGAAGGTTTCAAAGCTTTGTTGAATAATCGGTCGCCACATATTACACATAGGGGGCTTGGAGGATGTCAATCAGTTGTTGCAGTGAACCTATTATTTAAGTAGAACTCTTGGTATTTTAAGTGCAGTTTTCATTTGTTGACAGAGTGTTCTGTTGTCTCATCAAGAGGTCTCATCCCCTTTTGAAAGTGCCTCTCCTGTGATGTTTGTTTTGTACTCGTTTTTGCTAGGGTTGGCTTGTGGGGTTCCCAAACAGTGCCTGAGACAAATGTGTGGAAAGAGGTGTGGGCAGAAGTGGTGAATAACATAATGGGTGGGCCACATGGAGACTAAAATGAGTCTCAGGTTCGGACTTAGTGCCTGCCCCCAGAGGCAGCGGTACAACCGAGGCGCATCCGCCCATGTGGCTCTAGAAAGCCCGTTGCCAGATGCAGCCTAATTGTCACTTGCCACCCACTGACAGGGTTTTGATATGAGCCTGCAAGCAACTGATTCATTATGTTCTCTGTGCAGCCAAAAGCGCTCTGCTAGTGTGAGTGATTAGGAGTGGCTGTAAATACAGATGAGGCTTTGCTTGTTCTCTCTCCTGCTGTGTGGCTCTGTTCCTAATGGGGGTTGGGACTAAATAATACGGTGTTACAGCAATTTTCATAGCATTTACATAGGTATTAGGTATTATAAATAATCTAAAGCTAATTTAAGTACACAAGAGGAAGTTGGGTGTGGTGGCACATGCCTGTAATCCCAGGACTCCAGAGGCTGAGGCAGGAGAACAACTGTGAGTTCAAGGCCAGCCTGGGCTAAAAAGTGAGTTCAAGACCAGCCTGAAGTGCATAGTGAAACCCTACCTCAAAAAGATAAATAAATAAATAAATAAATAAATAAATAAATAAATAAATAAATAAAGCACACAAGAAGATATACGTGGATTATGTGCAGGTGCTACAAATTTGAATGTCCTAGGATTTTAGTATCTGTGCAGAATCCTGCAACCAATCCTCCAAGGATACAAAGAGATAACTATGTATTTTACCAAGGTATCCTTTATATAAATAAAATATATTCTTTTTAGTTCTGTGAGTTTTGACAAATTCTTATGATCGTGTAAACATCACCACAAGGTTCAGAGCTTTTCTGTTCAGAAATTTCTCTCGTGCTCCTTTGCAGCCCAGCCCTTCCTGCTGCACAGTACCTGGAAGCCACAGATCTGTCTCCCATCCCTGTGGTTTTGCCTGTTTCAGGAGATCATGCAAATGGAGTTTCTTAAGTCACTTTCTTGTTGCCGGCACAAAGTATCCACACCCACAACCGAAAGGAGAGGTTTGTTTTGGCTAGGACTTTTAGAGGATTCAGTCCATAGTGGACTGGCTCTGTGGCAGGGGGGACATGGCGGAAGGGTCTGGCAGAGGAAAGCTGCTCGTGTCATGGTGGGCAGGAAGCAGAGGAGGAGCTGCTCAGGGAGGCAGGCCTGCCAGCCCACATCCCCAGGGGCCTGCCTCTGCGTGGGCCCCACTCCTAGCAGCACCTTCTGCTGCCAGGCTCGTTGGTGGGTGAGCCCACTGGTGAGTGTAGTGCCCCCACGATCCACTCGCATTCCGAAAGCCTCTGATCTCATGAGAGTCTCGGGAGATGCTCTGGGTCTGTACCGCATCATGGAGTCATGCAGTGTATAACCTTTTGAGCCTTGCTTCTTTTTCTAAAGCATACTATGTTGGTGCTTTGTCCACAGTTTGTGTGAAACAGTAGCTCATTCCTTTCTTTGCTGAATAGTATTAACATTTACCATGATCTGTTTATCCATTCATCTGTTAGTGGGCACTTGGATGATTCCATTTTTTTTTTTCATCATAAATAAAGCGTATAATTGTTCCTATACAGAATTTTTCTCACTTCTGGTAGTAGGAGTTGAACCCTGGGCATCTACTGCTAAGCTACATCTTGAAATAGGATCTTACTACGTTGCCCAGGCTGGCCTCAAACTTGCCTCAGCCTCAGCCTCTTGAGTAGCTGGATTACAGATGGGCACCACTATGCCTGGTTCTCATTATGTTTTTTAATTTCATATGTTCTTTTAGATGTGCAATGGAATGTTATTGTAGGTTAATTTACTGTTCCTTGATGATAGGTGCTGAACATTTTCATATGCTTCTTTACCAACTGCCTTTGATAGAATGTCTATTCAAATCTTTTGTCCACTAAAAAGAAATGTGTCTTCTTGTTGTTTTTATTCCTGTTTGACCTGCGGGTTGAAACCAGAGCCCTGTGTTACTACGCAAGTGCTCGGCCCCTGAGCTATGTCCTCCCCGTCTTGGTGGGTTTTAAAGATTCCTTATCAATTCTGGATATGAGTTCTTTGTCAGATATGCGCTTTGCTAAGACATTTTCCAGCCTCAGCCTCATCTTTCATCCTGTAAGCACTATCTTGAGGACAGACACTTTTAATTTTGAAAATGTCCAGTTTATAATTTTTTCTTCTATAAATATCTAAGTAATCTTTGCCTAACCCAAGGTCATAGAAGTTTCTTCTTATCAGAATCATCTGGGTATTGGTTAAACATACATATCATGGATCTGACTCTAGAGCTTTAAAAGTAGGCTTTCAGCGGGAGGGCCAGGTGATCTATATTTTAACATGAATTTTGCAATCCATCTCTTCCCTCCTCTTCTTCTTCCTCTTTCTTTTGTGATACTGGGGAATCGAACTCAGGGGTTCTCTAGCACTGAGCTGTTGCTCAGTCCTTTATTTTATTTTTGAGACGGGCTCTTGCTAAATAGCTGAGTCTGGGTTGAAGTTTTCAATCCTCTTGCCTCAGTCTCCTGAGTTGCTGGGACTACAGGTTTGTACCTGCCAGTGTTTCTGATCTGTCCTTACCAGCAGATGGCGCCCTGTGGCTGGCCCAGCTGGTCCTAGGAACTAGGGCGTGTCAGGTCCTGACAAGGACATCTACTCTCATCCAGCTAGTTGCCTGTGTTTATGCTGCCATCTGATACCTGCAGGTCCTTTATCTTACAACTTTCTTTTTATTTTATTTTATTTTTTAAGGGTCTCACTAACTCACTAAATTGCTCAGACTGGGATCAAATTTACAATCCTCCTACCTCATCCTCTCAGAGTGCTGGGATTATAGGTGTGCAGCAACTGCTCTTTTGAACAGGGGTACTCAGGAAATGCAACTTTCAGGAAGCACTGAATATATACTCACTGAATCAGAACTTTCTCCTGTTTTGGTTTGGAAATTACTGCTAGCTCCTTTTTCAACAAACACAAATTGAGTATCTGCTGTGTGTGTGCCCTGCCTAGGGACTCAATGACTGCAGAGGGGAAGGCAGCTAGTGCTTTCTCCCT
>PVLD010011997.1:0-62436 GCA_004027595.1 Dinomys branickii | reverse complement strand
CCTGAACACACACTTCGAAGATATCAATATGCAAAGCAGCAACTATTGGTGGTTTTTTTGTTGTTGTTGTTGTTTGCCTGTTTTGTTTTTTGTCTTTGGATTTTTGGTTTTTGTGTTTTTTCTGTTGTTGAGAGGATTAATTGTCTGACTAAATTTGCATGTCTGTATACGGGTTCATATATTTACACTTCGAAGATATCAATGGATAAAGCAATAACCACTGTTGAGACCATGTCACCTTGTCTATAGATTAGTTGTGATTGTACTATTTTTTGTGCTAATTGGTGTCTGTTAATATGTTTTTGTACTTTTAATTTTTTTTAATAAAAAAAAAAAAGTCAGGCTTCGTTTGTGAGGCAAGGCTCTGCTAGGTGCAAAAGGGCAGGTGGTGGGGGCTGCAGGCCCTGGGCAACAGGGAAGGACCTTTTCCTGCAGGGTTCAGAGTTCCCATCAGCTGACTTTCTTCCTGTGAAATCTGGGAAAAGGGGTCAGAATCCCAGGCTCAGGGGCCTCAGCCTCTCCCAGGGCCCTTGCTGGAGCATCTGTGCCCTCGCCAGGTAGATGGGAGGAGCTAAGGACCACTTCAGACAAGGCGCTAGGAAATCTCCCAGAAAGGGCTGTCGTGTGTGTGTGTGTGTGTGTGTGTGTGTGTGTGTGTGTGTGTCTGCCCACGGAGAACACTAGACTAGAGGGCGCAGCCTGAAAAATAAAAACGTCTTCTCCATCACTGTTAATTTCTCTCTCTCCCTCTCTCTCTCTCTCTCTATATATATACATATATACATATTTTATCTTGTTTTCCTCCACTTAGGAATGTAAGTATATAGGAAAAAATCCATTGCAACTGGGTTAACTTGGTCACGCTGTATCGGGGAAAAAGTGGAAGAGCAGGTGGCTCTCTATGCAGCCACACGGACCTCTTACTCTCTCCCGTCCTGGAGCCAAAGTTGGAGCAGAAGCACCGGCCACGCCCGCGGGCTCCCAGGCGAGCACCAAGCGTCTCCCAGCAGCAAGCCAGGGCGAATCTCCGTAGGCCGTTAAGGAGCCGCGCAGCACTCCTCGGAAGCCCACCTGACTCGGGCGGGACACGACCCACGTGCCCCTCCTCCGCCCTAGCCTCTCTCCGGAGGAGTGGGAGGGCGGGACCTGGGTGAAGACCCTGCCCCGGAAAGGGCGGGTGCGGACGTAGGGGCAGCAACGCGGAGGGCTGGTTGGCACTTCTGAGGCGACGGGCGAGGAGCGGAGGTGAGCACCGGCCAGCAGGTGAGACGAGCTGCCGGGAGGGGCACAGCTGGGCTGGGGGAGGGGCGCAGGAGGGCTGGGGGAGGGGAGGCCGGTGGAGGAGGGGCACAGGTGGGGTGAGGGTGGGGAGAAAGGTACGCTGGGCGTAGGTAGGCCGGTCAGGTGGGTTGGCTTAGGGCGTAGGCTGCATCCCACTGGGCTGGGGCAGGGCACAGGTGAGAGAGATACAGGTAAGCTGGGGCGGGGCCTGAAGGCTCAGGCGAGACAGCCGCTCTAGCCCGAGGTGCTGGACATTTTTTCCAGTTCTTGCGCTGCCCACAGAGGGGGCGGCTCAGGTCGGGGCCTCCGGATCCGCGGATCCCAGTGTTCGCGGGCGGGTTGACTGTGAGAGGCTCCGCGGGGAATCGTGGGGTGCGGCCAGGTGCCCTGGTTCTGGTGCAGCTGCAGGTGGTGTGAATGGAGAACCGGGTCACGGTCCCCTTCTGCGAGGTGCAGCCAGGATGCTCGGGGAGGGGGAGGGGGGAGGGAGGAGTCGCTAAGTCCCTAAATTGTGCAGGCTAGACCAGAACTTGAGATCCCCCCTCAAGTTTCAGAGTGCTGGGGTTACAGGCGTGCGCCACCGTGCCTGCCTCTTGATGTGTTCTTAATGGGCTTGGGGCAGTTATGTTCCTCTTTTTCCCAGGGGCTGTAACTGCTGGAACCCCTAGAATCTACCTTGACCATGGGCTGACTTAAATTTTTGCACAGTGGAGGTTCTGAGTCTCTATTGAAGCTGCAGCTTTAATAAAAATACTAGTCTTATAGCTGACTATGTCATCTGTAAACTTTCCTTGAAAAAGAAACTTCCATTCTTTAAAGTGACAATTCTAGGTCTTTCTGTGACTCACACCGGAATCTAATCTTGTATCAGGCACCAAGGAAAGAGCTCCAAATTTTGTTCTAACTTTGGGGGATTTAAGCTCAGTAATAACCGGACCAGCTCTACCTCTTTTTAAGTGCTCACTTTACCTGATTGTATTATAGGCAGCTAAGGTAGACAGAAATTAATATGCAGTCAGAGAGGCACTGGCTCTTAAGGAAGTCAGTAAAAATAAGCCACCAGCATTGTGTCTGGAGAGCAGCTGAAGAAAGCCAGGCCTCAAGATAAAGAGCAGTGGCCAGGCCTGCATGCCTCCCTCAGGGTGGAGCAGTAACTCGGAATCATACTATAATTAGCCCTACCTGGCCCAGGAAGTCCAACTAGGCATCAGTCACCCAGGTGGCTGAACACAGCATCAGCACCATCCCTTCCTCAAACATGCCTTTGTTCTCTGCATGTATTCTTGCTCTGTGACCCGCATCCCTGCTGGACCAATACTAAGTAAGCAGATACCTTATAATCTTATTGGTCGGTTATAGTTTGCCCATGCTGTCCCACCTCGTGACTTTGTACCACCTTGTGATTTTGCTCTATAAAACATTCTTAGAGAAATGACTGTTGTGGCAACCCACTTTCTGGTTCCCTCCTGTCTCTTGGGCCATCTCCCAGTCTTTCCTACTCTGAACCTCCACTGTTCCTTGGAATTCATTCTTTTATTTCGGGAGACATAAATTCAGCATATGTGACATCTAGCAGGTTGGGAGTCACATTTCTTCTATATCAGTACACCCACTCTGGACCCACGACTAGAAGTAGACAGTTGGCTGAGGGCTTCTGCACTGTCCAGACAGAAGACTGTAGTTGGGCTGGGCTGCGGTAGAAGTACTGTAGGTAGGCATATTGGGGTAGATTCAAGGATTTTGTATTTTTGACTTGTCAAATGCATGGAATATTTTGAACTGATTTTCTGGATTTATAATTTATATGTGGTAAAGAATACACATCTTCTAGGTATAGTATGATGTGTTTGGAAAGCTACATATGAACTATACAGTAAGGTCACCATCATACTCAGCATGGAGAATGTCTCCGTCATCACCCAAAGTTCCCTCTCTCACCCCCTTCTTAGTGAGCACACACATACACTTACCACAAGCAAACACTAACTTGTTTCCCATTTAGCTAAACTAGATTTATTTTTTTAGAAAATCATACAAGCAGAACTGTATAACATCTGTGTCTAGCTTCTTTCATGCTACAAGCCCTTTGGGGCTCATCTGTGTTGTCATGTGAATCAGAAGTTCACTCCATGTCTCCAGCTATTATTTTATCGTTGTGAGTACAGATTGCACCACTGCCTCATTTTCTCACATATCGATAGACATTTGGAACGTTTCCAGGATTCGATCGTTATAAACAAAGCTGCCACAAATCTTCACGTGTGGTTCTGTGCTTCCACCCTTCCCCAGTAAATTTTAAGAGCGTAATTGCTGGGCCATGTAGTAGCTATGGGGTTAAGCTTGCTGCCAACCTTTGCTATAAGTGTTTGTCTCATCTGACTAATGATCCATGTGGGGTTGCAGCTTCTCCTCACCAACTCTTTGTACCATCAGACTTTTAAATTCAATTCTTTTCCTCAGAATCGTGACTGCATTCCTGTTCCGGCATGCCAAACTTGAGAAATGCAACTTATTTCCCAGCACATGACAGATCTTTCCAGGGAGAGGCAAGGGGGAGTTCCTAGGCAAGACTTCTGGGAAGCTCTTAAACATGGTGCAGCCTCCGCTCACGAAGATGGCCACCCAGGAGACAGAGTCGCAAGGGGGAATGTCCCTGAACTCCAGAGCCTATGGGGCAGACCAAGTGCTATAAGTTGTGCTTCTTCTGGTGTTTTATGGCCCTGTGTGGATAGCTCAGGGTGCTCCTGGTCCTTGGCCTTTTCAGCTCATGGCGTTAGCATCATGGATCCTGCCCAAGGCAACACTTAATTCATTGCAGCCTTCTTGGGAGTGTGAAATCTAGTGCTTTGCTGGTGGAGATGAAGTTGCCCAAAGCTGTTTCATATCAGGTTCTGTTGGGTCCAGGGCTCTGCACCCCCGGGGATGCAAGGTCTGAGCTAGGCAGAAGTTCAAATTCTTCTGCCAGTTTATACAGGGAGGGGAAGGAGGACTTGGGATGATGAAAGGGAAAGGAGTGGGTCCATAGCTGCTTCTAGAAAGCAAAGCAGGAGACAAGCAAAGAAGTTGGGGCCATTTACACCACATGATGTTATTCAGACTCTTGACCCCTTAAATTCACCTGTACCATGGCAACTATTCTTGGTGTGGATAATGTATAGGTGTTCCAAAGTATTTCATTGGCTTTTCTCACTGGAACGAACATGCCATTTCAAATCAAGTGGGGCCCAGAATTTATACTGCTTGTTTGCAAGCTGCTCATTGCCTTAAATCAGTTCCTACCAGTCTCTTCCTAGTTCTGTCCTTGTCCTTTTCTTCCTATTCACATTAGTGACTGAGTGCTGAAGGCCTTCAGTGACTTTCTTGCTGAGACCTTATCTCCTTAGGGCCTGTCATGTCAGAAACCTTTCTCCCTGAGGAAACCATCTGGAATCAAGTTGGTGTTCAAATACCAGGCCAAGGCTTTTCCAGCATCACACGCTCACTGTAGGTCTTTACCATGTAATAAATGGTACCTCTATTTTTATGCAGATCTCAGAATATTTAGAACAAACTGTTAAGGTTCCTTGTTAGTGCAAGCAGAAAGCTCATATTGCAAGTGAGAAAGTCCACATGAGCTGAACTAAAATGCAGTTTCTATTTTAAATTAAGGCAGGAGTGGATCCCCGCAGTACTGCTGTGCAATCACAGTCTGCCCTTTGACGGACAAACTTTCATCCTCCAGATTCAGTGGAAGGATTATTTCATCTGTGAAGGGTTCCTCAAAATTCCCCTGGGTCATTAGCTGACCCAGCGCACTGCTTGCACAATACTTTGGATTTGATTGATTGTAGCACTTAAAACACTGACTTTCCATCCTTTTTAAGAACTGCTTTCTTAGAAAAATCTTGTCCCTGTCTTCTGCGACTTCTGAGCCAGCCTTTCTATAGAGGGTGAAGGGGTTGGTTCTTGAGGTTAGAATCTTGGCTGGCTTCTCCAGGTTTCGAAATTGAAATATATTGGTTGGCTAAAATATACCTCTAGAGCAGAATTAAATGTTACATCCTGGATGATTTGTAGTACCTACTTATAATTGTGGTTGAGTGGAAACCTAGAAGGGCACAATTTTCCCCTGAGTGTTACAGGACACTTCTGCAAATTGCAGGACTTGCTCTGTATAATGAGTACAATTTCAAGGTGAATGATCACAAATAAAAAGATTTCTTCAAAATTCACATCTCTCCTTTCACTCGTCTCATCCTGGTCTGCCTCTTCTCATGCTCATTATCTCAGGGTCACACAAGATTTCAGTTACTTACTTGAAAATCAAACTTTGCAGCCTCTTGTCCTTTCTGTGCACTGTTAGACTAGAAAGTGCTCACAGCAGATGTTCTCTGGCAGACTCTCCTCATGTCTGCTGTCCCTCCTCCAGTGTCACCTCTTTAAGGAGGACTTTTCTAGCCACTTTGACATCCTCACGTAGTCACTTCCTGCCCCATTACCCAGTGTGACTGTCTTCAAAGCACTTAATCTGCAATAAGCTGACTTTGCTTATTTTTAAAAATGTATTTATGTATCTACTACCTGAGTTCCTCACTAGACCGTCAGCACCAAAGGAACAAAGCACATGGCAGAGAACTGACCTGCAACTCAGCATCCAAGACAGTGGCTGGTGTTCCATTTAATGACTTCTTTCCCAGATCTAGCTGTTCCTTTGCTGATCATGAACAAAATATGGCACCCCATAGTGGTAGGTGCTAAAATGGCACCACACATGTGGAGAGACTGCAGTTGGTGACCACAACTAGTGCTATCCTAATATCGCCCACACCTTGAAGTGATTTCCTGACCTTGCTCATTAGTGGGACCTGGGAATTGTCCTAATACCATAGGGCAAAGTGTTGGCATGTTACTTTTATTATAAATAATTGCCCAAACATAGAAACAATGATGATATCCTTCAATAAATAAATAAATAATTAAGCAAAACCTGTTGCAACATCATAAAATAACATTCAGCGATAGAAGAGTTAAAGTTCAGATCAGTAAAAAGCAAAGGAGCTAAAATGAATATTTCAGAAAATCAATCCATGAGGCTGTGTGCTGTATGGTTCTAACCCATGTGACATTCATAAAACAATAAAACTATAAGAACAGGGAAGCAGTTGAGAGGTATGAAGAATTCATGGAAGAAAAGGATGAGCAGGTGAAGCACAGGAAATGTTAAGGAAAGGGAACTACTGTATTTCCTGCTACAATCACGGACAAATGACAGTATACACTTGTCAAATCCCACTTATCTTTATAGGATGAGTGAAAATTAAAAAGAAAATCAATTCAGGGGCAAGGCATTTCACAAAGAAATGCGCTCTTTCCATGTCAACAGAAGTTATTACAAACATATGTCCAATTCATTATGCATGTATGACATGACCTTGCTGAAAGGGTGAGGCAAAGCTGTTGACCTAGATAAATTTGTTAATGGTATTTTTAAAGGCATAAAGGCAAAAGGAGCTACTCATAGGCAGTAAAATTGAAATGATTTCCCACAAGAATACAGGTGGTGGATTATGATACTGCTACACATACGTACCAGGAGTGAACAGCTAAGAAAACAAGCAGTGGATGGTGGAAGTCAGATTTCTTCTTAGGCATAAGCAGAAAGAAGACACTGGCATGATACATATGGCAGTGGGTGAGAGTAGAAGGCATCAGTAAAATCTCAGGTTTCATTCACTGCAGATACAGATCCTCATTTTTATCAATGTGTACGGATAGGCATATGAGTATGTGTTAGAATTCACACCTCTAATTCTGTGCCATGTCATGTGGGCTGACTTACAGGACAAAGCAGCCTAGGAACAGTGAACACACCTAGAAATAGCGTGTTTTTTACTAATGTATTCTTCAATAACAGAAACCAGGCATCCTTGGAGAAATGGCTGAGGCTGACTGAGGCAGAACATACACAGGGGAAGCCCAGAGCATCTTGTACTGCCTGAAAAAATGTTCACACACACATTTTATGGGTGTGTTCAAGGCCAATAGAACCCAAGCAAAGTAATACCCAGTTATCAAGTGTGGATTACTTTTTGAGTCCATTTAATTCAATATTAAGCTATAAATGAAGGTATTAAATAAATATCTGTGAGTATACACTGATAAAATACATGGTTTAGTAAGTGGGAGGAAACAGACTACCATTTCATGCAGAAACATTCCAAAGATATTATGTGGGTTCTCAGTGTAAAGCAGGGAACATGAGCCTCCATTCTGCAAGGATAGCTGCACAGTCACTTTCCTACAAAGAGCACAGAATGGGAATTTGGGAAGAATGAGTACCTTTGCAGAGAAGAAACCTGACAATGCTGCCCCACCAGGTTATCAAGGGCAGCATCACCAGTCTTAAAACCTGTTGTTCACACTCTTGATATGATGTGATGGAAGTGTCATCTTACCTCCATGACATTCCTCCCCAAACCCTTGACCCACATGTAATCACTGGAAAGCTACCAGATAATCCCAATAAAGAGCCATCTTACAAAATCTCAGAAGTGTGCTCCTCACAATTGTCAGGGTCACCAAAAATAAACAAGGAGAGACTGTCATAGCCAAGAGGAACCTAGAGAGGCATAAGACTTACACGCAATGAAGGCTGGGCGTGATTGCGCATACCTGTAATCCCACCACTCAAAGGGCTGAGGGAGTAGAATCAGTGTGAGTTCAGGGCCAGTTTGGGCTACATAGTGAGTTCAAGGCCAGTGTAACCCTGTCTCAAAAACCAACCACACACACACACACACAAACATGCAATGTGGGATCCTGGATGGAATCGTAGAACAGAAGACAGATATTAAGTGAAAACAAAAGATATATAAACTAAGTGTGGACTTTAATTCAAGACAATTAATGTTGGTACATTAATTGTAACAGATTGTGACAGCAAGTAGTCACATATATGTGGCCACCGAAATTTGAGATTCAAATCCATATGGACAGAGAAGAGCCACACAATGATTTTAAAAAGATTAAAGTAAGTTTATTATAAAAGTACAGCAGATATGAGCATAGCCAAATAGTACATTACCACACAGTGAGGCAGGGGGCAGCACCAAAGATGAAGGGGAAGCCTCTGGGGAAGGATCTTGCATGAGACAGAGCTTCAGCAGGTGAGAGAGAAAATGCCACATCACGCCGTTTCTCATTTCCTTGAGTACTGTGTTCAGACAACACTGACTTGGTGCCAACAGATCTATGTGGCTGGAAGGACCATTCCCAGGCAGCACTGGAGTCTGGGAGCAATCAGTCCTCTGAGTACTAACAGTTGTCTCTGTATACTCTTTCCCCAGGAGGTAGCCAGCCTCCTGCAGAAAGGCACGCAGCCTAGGTCACTTCAATGAACACACACATTCCAGATGACTCTATCGCTGTAACCATTTCCCTGACACAGATATACCACACTAATATATGCTACTAATAATAGGGAAGAATATAGAGGGAGAGGTTATAGTGGTATAGGGAACTCGGTGCTACCTGCTCAGGTATTACATAAGTCTACAAGTGCTCCACAATACTCTAAGAACAGCAGAATCCTTCAGTCATTCAGAGTCTACAGGAGTGGCTGAGTTTTCTACAAATAAGAAATGTGTGTGCCTTACCATATCATTAGCTTCCTAATGCTATACTATTTATCTGTTCTCCCAACAGTTCTACAGCTGTCTAGGTAGGAACACTCCCCACTATGAGTAGGTGTATATTTGTAGAGTTATTTATAGCTAGTGGCAGAACAGAAGGACCCCTTCTGAACATGCCGTCCTGATAAAACTGACTTCACATGAGAAAATAAGATTAGGGCTCGGTGTCTCAATACCCTAGTGTTAAGGGGGCAGAAAGAGCCTAGATATAGGTGGTTCATAACTCCATACTATTTTAACCATCTCCTGATCTGCCCCCGTCTTTAACTACAATGGCCGTTTAATATATAGCCAGGTTTCCTCACCATTCCCCAGTATCCATAGCAATGGGTTGAGATCTAGTGAAAGTGGCCCCTTTGCTTTTAGTGACAGCATCACATAAGTCAGAGGACCTTTTGTGTCACTAGGTGTTCTAAATGTCTCCACTCAGTTTCTCATCAGAAGTTTCGCAGCTCTAATGTCATTTGCCTTCAAGCCATAAAACTTCGGGTCTGAGGAGCTGTGACAAAGAAGCCGAGCCCCATTTTATTTGCAGATGAAGATTAAGACCCAGTGGTGATGTGTTTTAGTAAGGTCTGGATGGCTTGTGGCTATCAGAAATACTGCTAACTCTCAGTGATGTGATCACTGACCAAGAACACCATGGGCACAAGAGGAAATCTGCAGGAGGGCAGCTCTTGGTTTCCTGGCTTCTCTATGGTTGTAGAGAAAAACCAAAACTGGTTTTCCTTCATGGTTCCAAAATGTGGCTGCCATTTTCCCAGGACTCACATTGACATGCAGAACAGCCAAGTCCAGAAGGGATGATGACAGAGATTTTTTTTCCCATTTATCCCGAGAGTTAGGATCTGTACTGGAAGCCTCAACAGACATGTCATGCTGTCTCAATGCTCAGAGCTGAGCATGTGGGAGATCATGGTTCCAGCACAGTAAGAAGAAATTGACTTTATCTGTGCAGCCTTCATTTGCAGGTGGAAGGGAGAAAGAGGGTGAAGTGGAATTAGATGAATCATCCATACGTGACTGCCACATGTTATAGCTACAAGGTTAGAGAGACCAGAGCTCAGAGAAAGAGGAAAAGCCAGGGAGGGGAGCCATCCAATAGAGACAGAGACACATTGCTCAGGATCTGGCCTTTTTCCCAAAAGTGTTTCAGATGAAGCAGAGATGCTATGTGATCAGGTTCTTCTTTTGAAAACACTTCCAACAGGAATGTGGAGGGAAGACCAGTGGCGAGGTGGAGACAATAGATTATGAGTTCTGAAGATGCTGATGGTGGCAGAAGAGGAGAGGAGTCATTTGAGGTGAAGTGAGAGACCCCAGAGACAGGTGAGGTGCAGGAGGATAGATGATGGGACATTGAGGGTAAATGCCAGGTGCCTGGTACAGTGGCTGTCTGGGTGCTGCTGTGTAGATGGACAGTGGACAAGGAGCAAGGCTTGCTTGGAGGGTTAAAAGATGCTTATAGAAATTTGAAGCACTATAAATTATGACACCTGATAAAGTCTGGGTGGAGTTACTAGCAGGGCTAAGACGCCTGGAGCTGGAACTCAGTGCTATTCCTTGCTAGAGATGATGAAAGCGGGCATCATGGACATGCAGTTTGTAATCAACACCTCTAAGGTGTAGAGGCCTTGAGAGGTTGTAATCAAAGTCTAGAAACATTTAGAATTCTTTTAATTATCTTCGAGCTCAGCCTCTACTTCTGTACCCTTTGCATTTGAGAGACCCCAGAGAATATAATTCATACTCGCTTCTCCAAGATCTCGGCACCCCCAAAGCCCTAGAACTGAAAGATGACTTCAGTTCAACAGTAATATAAATATGGCTGGCCAAACAAGGTACAGGAATGAGCAAGAGTTAATGGTAATGCCCCACGAATGGGAGGCATGTGAAATTCAGAAAGGTTTTCTATGATGCGCTTTATAGGAATCCACCCTGAAGTACAAAGCACTTGCCAAGGTGAGGAACAGAAGACCAGGAGGTCCTACCACCTCACTCTTCACTGCAGTTGGTTTTGATGGAACAAGTTTGTATTCACATTGCATTAGCCATGTATCTAGGCTTTTTTCACCTTCTTGGTGTCAGGACCAAAGGAACTTGTTCTAGACATAAGGGCAGCATAGACCTGAACAGAAAAGGATGAATGTCCCAGGCCAAACAGTTCTATTTCTTTCTGTACAATCTGCTGTCAGCTGTTGGTGAAGTTTGCTTAGAAATTTGTGGGTAAAGACATCTGGAATCAATGAAAGAGAATGTCAGAAGGATAATTCAATTATTATAGCTGCATGATAGTAAGCTGAAAGTCCAAATATTTCTTTTAATTGAATATGTAAAATCTAATGCACAAGGAAAGCATAAATCCCAACAAGAAAAAATAGGAGAGATAGGTGTGCTTGAGCCCACTCTGAAGATTAAGGGACAAAACATTACCAGCACCAATCTCCTTCCACTCCTTCCCATCATTCCCTGGGAGTTTGTGTCTATTGTGCCCTCCCATCCACTCATTTTTTATGCCACTATTACCTATCTCTGTGAATTTAGAAAATATCTTGCATGGCTTCAAATTTTACTAATATGGGATCATCTACAAAAATGGAACCATCACGAAATATAATCAACAACTTGCTTTAATTACTAACTATTGTATTTGCGTGACTCATCTCATATTGGCACGTGTGGCTTTATTTCATTCATTTTCTTGACAAAATTACATATTATGACCACCCCACAACTTACCTCCAACAATTTCTTAAAAAATACCTTGAAAACACTGTGCTTTTGCTTTCATATAGAGAACCTTCAGCAACAAGGGTGCAAGGATATGGAGGAATTGTTCCTTCTCCTCCTGCTCTGTGAAGCCAGGACTGGAGGCAGAGTGTTTGCTCTAGATGACAGACAGGGGCCAGGCATCCAGACTGTTCCTGCTTTCATGGTGGGCCCTCCTCCTTGATGACACATCCAGGTGTGTGGTCACTTGGTGGAGGCCGACTGAATTCTTTCTTGGAAGAAACTTGAATGAAGTGCTTTATCTTTGGCTGTCTTATCTGAGGTCTCTCCTTCCAAAACTGTGCAGCTACTGAGGCCTAACTTTCTTAGAGGTGGAAAATGAAGTAAATTTATAAAACATCCTCTGTATTACCTTAATTCTTTTTTTTTTTTTTTTGGCGGTACTGGGGATCGAACTCAGGGCCCTGCGCTTGCTAGGCAGGCGCTTATTCCACTGAGCTATATCCCCAGCCCCTTACCTTAATTCTTGTAGAAAAGTTTAAATAATTATTCCATGTAACAAATTCAGTTTACAGACAATCCTATGTACAACTCTTTGGAAAAAGCATGTTACATATACTAATGCATACAGGGTAATTTAACATCATTTGTATTGATTACATTTTATGTCACAGTTAATTACAAGTTCCATATGTATATCAAGGAACAACTTTGCTTGGAGTTCAACTTCTTAAGAAGTCAAACTAAGTGCTAAAATCCAGAAAGAGGGAGAAATCCCAGACAAATCGCCATTCATACTGGAAAATGCAAATCTGCACAGAGTTTGTCTTCCACACATCTGGCATTCACCACTGGGGTTAGTGCTCTATCTTCCTGGTGGATGTGCCGTGGTGTAACTGCCTGATTTTTTTTTTTAGGTGATTCCAACTCACTTCTTGCTTCAGATTCCAGAATTGGATTTACCTGATGGACAGATCACTGTGTCTTCTGTCCAGGGCAGGAGGGAGGCTGCCCTTTGCTCTATGGATCATAGGTGGCCCAGCACCCTGGGTCTTCTTCCAAGTTCAATTTCTTGGTTCTGGATTCATTTCCTACCCCGGGACATGACATTTTGAAACAAGGTTACCTTTGGGTGGAGTGTGCCTTTGCAAGCTCGTGGCTGGCCAAGGGAGGTACACAATCCTCTCACTCTCCTCCTGTAATCTCATTGCAGGGAGTGTGGGCTTGGAATCCAGATTATAAATGTCTCTACAGTGGTCACTGATGGAATTCTGAAAGTGGTTCAGGTCCAAGGCTGAGAATATCTCTTAAGTGTCTGACAAATGCCAGATGCTTCTCTCTGTGACTCTCCTTGGGAAAATGCAGCAATGAAGAGCTGGGTCTTGCGAGCAATTTCATCTGAGGCAGAATTGTTTAAACAGTTTCCTGGAGGCCCAAAGAGCTGTTTATTGGCACAGATGCTGATTCTGCGTCCAGAGAATCTGAATCAGAATCTCTGTGGTGATTCCCAGCAATCAGTGTAATTCATCAACTTGCCCAATGATCCTTCTATGTTTGAAAGCTTGATAAATATGAGCACACTGCATCTCAGTGTCCTGCTCTGGCCTTGGTAGGTTTTAGGGGTCTCTTCTGGACCAGGGAGCCCTTAAGGACTCCCTTCTGGACCAGGGAACAAGTCACTCAGGATTGACTCCTCTGGTTTACCTAGCTTTTTCCTACCCAGCACTGAAAACTTGCATAGCATCAACTTCTATCCCCAGCAAACCAATAGGGCTGGTCACTGCAGCTATAGACTCTTGGTATGCCCAGTGAGAACTAGCATCTTACAAATTGTTCTTTGGAATAGTAGTTATAGGCTTTCCATAAGCGAGGCACGGTACGTGTTCCCAGCAAGGACTGGGATTCTGGGTGGAGTATTATGGGATGCAGTGTGCTCCACCCCCCTTAGCACATCCTTAAGAGTAGAATTAACTCTCCACTGACTACTCATAGCTGAATAGAGAAGGAGACCTCAGTCTAGAAATCTCTGCTTACACCAAGACACATAAATGCTTCCCAAACAGTTGAAAAAATAGTTCTACAGAAGTCTTGTGCCTGCTAAGTTTGATTGTGTGCACTTGATTGGTATGGGAGACACCCACAGGATTGGTGCAGCACACTTTGGGGTGTGTCTGTGTGGGTCATGAGGTCATGACCTTGGGTGATATGGCTGGTCCCTGGCTCCTAACCTGCTGTGCTTCCTCTGCCACAAATTAATCACCCACTCCACCGTGATGGTCCTGCCATGGAGCAGCTAGTCGTGCACTGAGCCCCCTGACACTAAGCTAAATTAAACTGCTCCTCCTGCAAATGATAGGTGTTGGGTATTGTTTCCCACCAACAGGAAATCTGACTAATGCAAGTCTTCATGGGAAAAATAAAAAGTGCTTTAAGAAATCACTTCAGCAAAGAGATATTTTCCCTGCCTTATGCTGTGTAAGGACTTTCACACCAAGGAGCCAGAGGGAATATCAAGCAAAACTGAGCTGAGTGGCCGAGCTCCTGACGGGTCTAAGTGACGCCTCGCAGAGAGAGCCTGTGTGCCTGAGTGCCTGATCTGTGGGAAACGTGGAATTTGGGTTTAAAGTATTAAAGGCCGTCATGATGCCTTGAGCCCTTGAAATGTACCAGTCCCTCTCCTACACACTTTATATAACTATGTGATGCACAGGACAACCTTTTGGAGATAACCTATCATCATTTCTGTTTACAGGGAAATGGAGACCTGGAGAAATTAAGTGGCTCCCACAAGGTCTCATTACTCATCAGTTGTAAGCAGAATTGAAGCTCAGGAATCCCCCATCCGATGCTTGTGTCGAGCTCTGACTCTCAGCTCCCTGAGCTCATCTGCAGATATCGCCAGCTCCCCTAGGAGATGCGAATGCCCTGTGTTCCTCAATGCTCCAGAGGCAATGTGCACTTACCTCTATTTGTCTTAGCTGATCTGTTTTCAAATTTTACTTTATTTGTATGTATGCCACCATTTCCAGAGTGGAATGAGCTCCTGCTTCCCTGTTCACTTACAGTATTTGCTCTCTGCTGGCACTTTGCACTGGATCAGGTCATCAAATACTCACAATATTATCAATTCAGATATTATTATTATTATTATTATTATTTTGTTATTATTATTTTTTGAAAGCACAGGCTCTCTCGCAAGGCAAGGGGCATGCCTGGGAGACCAATGACAGTACTCTCTGTATAGTCTTTCGAAAGTGGAGGTTACAAGTGTGAGCACAGGAGTCAGATTCATTAGATTCCAAATGCACCTCCACCAAAGCTTGCTTTACGATGTTGGTAGAGCTGTCCAACCTCTCTATCAACTCTCATAGAGCCTGGACTTCGAGAACCATCTGCCAGACTCAGCTTCCAGGAGGGGGGAAGTGGGGGAGCAAGTCCAGGTGGCCTGTGGGTACCAATGGGGACATGAATTTGAGTGAGCCTCTTTGGCCATGACAGTCTCCCAGACCTGGATACTGAGCTGGAGGAGGCCAATGAGATCTCTTGACTCTGCATTCTCAGAAATCACTGTCTATATCCACAGTAGCAATCTCTGCAGGTTTTGCAAGGAACTTATTTTCTCAAACTGTTTGATCAAGGGGTGATATTTTAGAATTGGAAGAACATCACAGATGGTGGTTACCGCATTTATTTTGTGAGGAGAATATTTGCATTATTTTTAGAGGAGATTCGAAAGATTGCATAAGGAGAAGTATTTTTTATATAATAACTTTACATAATTAGAAGTGGTGACATTTCTCTGCCTCTTTCCTTTTCCTCCGCGATTGCTCTTTTGTGACCTTGTTTGTGGGGTTAGGAGAGTGGAAACACCTGCTTTGGCATGATAATACGCACCTACCTGATATTTCTATAATCTCCATTCCCCAGTATAAATAATATCCTTTTGTGGAATTATGTTACCAAATGAGACATTAAATACAGGCTCCTGGGACATGTTTGATGGTGAACAAAGTGAATATATGAATATATTCCTAACAAAACATTATTCAGAAGTTGTCTCTGAATCTTCACAGACTTGGGTGGAATCATTGTAGTAAACTATAATGTACAAACTGCCTGAAATACTGTGATAAGAACTTACAAAGCTGTTAAAGGCAAAGACCCAGTGTATAGGGTTAGAAAGGCAGGAAAGGTTTTACTTTAAAATATTTTGGTGAACACTCATCATGAGGAAATGTGAGTAAGGGAGATGAGAACCACAGGAGTCTAAAGGAGAGAAGAGACTAGAAAGGCAAACGGACTTGGGAGAGTTCCGGCAGCACTCAGGAAGTGGCAGGAGCTGGGCACTGCAGGCATCCCTCACCTGACATCATTTAGTCCTTCCTTGTGGGCATGAGGACACCCGGGGAATTTCCATGGCAGAGTTCCCCTGCCTCTTCAGCTTGGTTAGGTGTTGCCAGATATTTCCCATGCTTGAGGAGGGTGGACTCTCATTCCTTATCTTCTCACCCTCATGCCAAACAGTCAGATTTGGCTAATATCTACCAGTTCCCTCCTCTGACAGGTATCGAGTGTGCTCCTGCTTACATGGGCATCTCTGTGACAACCAGTGAAGCTGGGCTTTCCTTTCTTTGTCTATTGACTGTTTGGATCCTTCTGCTAATATTATTGGGAAGTCAGCTATTTCCTTTATCTTTTTTTTCTTTGCTGTACTAGGGGTTCAACCAGGGTCACTGCACTGAGCTACATCTCCAGACCTTTATAATTTTTTTTTTTTAATTTTGAACAGGGTCTCCTTAAGTTACCAAGGCTGAGCACAAACTTGCAAGCCTCCTGCTTCTGCCTCATAGAGTGCTGGGATTACAGGCATGCACCACTCTGCCCGGCGTGAATATTTCCCCTTCTTCCTATGCCTATGACCTATACAAACGTACGGATTCTTCGCCTGCTGGACAGATGGGGCCATCAGGGCCACCCAGAGATATAACAACACATCTGAGGGAAATTCAGTACCGTCTGCGGTTCTGGACTTACCTCCAACTGGAAGTCACAAAGTAGTTATAATATATATTGCTTCAACTGTCCTTTACGCTTCTCTATATAAGGCAATGGCATTTCTCAAAATGAGTAATAAAGGAACTAAGACATTTTTCTTACACTTTACCTTCACAAATGTTCATTTATCTTCCTGACTTTGTAAACTTTGAGATGCATGATAGCCACATAATTCTGATTTTAATCTTACCTAATTAGCTTCGCTTTTAATTCACAGTTTAAACATGTGAATCTCAAGGTGCCATTCATCCAAACTTTAATTTCTGGGAGGGCTTGGAGACATCTAAAGGAAGGGGATCGATGGGATTTCCAGGAAAGGGGCTGATAGCTTTTGTCTGTTCTGCATCTTGCATATCCCCGTCCCCTGTCTACCCAGGGAGCTCATTGGGGAGCTGCATTCCTGTAGAGGAGGAACAGAGGGACACAGTTGGGCCCCAAGCATGTAGCAGGAGTCCCCACCTTTGCTCTGAGGCTCATCTCTCCCCTCTTTCACAAGAAGCAATTGCCGCCTACAGACAATGGCATGGCCTGTGAGTAACTTGGAATAGAAACAGGAAAGTTTGGAAGAGTAGAAATATTATCTTCTTCTTCCTATTATACCACAACCAATGCTATGTTATTTCTTCAAAGCACCACTCTCATACATAACTCAAAACAAAAGCCATTCAGAACTCTAAAATAAGCACAACCACTGAGCCACATCCCCAGCCATTTTTATTTGTTTAATTAGGAGATGCTAAGTTGACCAAGCTGGCCACAGAATTGCAATCCTCCTGCCGTACTCTCCCTAGTAGCTGAGATTACAGCTGTCCACTACTGCACCTGGCTGTTACTATTTCTTTAAATCAAATTTGTCCTTCCCCCTAATTTTCCTTTGTGTCTCTTTCTTTTTCTACTTTTCTCCTTTTTCTCCTCCCATCTTCTCCACATCCCTGTCTCTCTTCCTCTCTTTCCTGCCCCCACCCTGACCCCTTCCCTGCTTTCTTCCCCTGTGATGCTGGGCTCCTCCCTGAGATACCTCCAGCACAATGGACAGTGAAGAGTCCAGTTGACAGGGCCATGCAGATGCGCTATTTTTTTTCAAGACAACCATATGTGGTTACTTCAAGTTGGCAAATAAGTTCCTGAAGTCCTCACCCACAGAGTCACCAGAGATAGCAGAATCCTTGGGGTGGGTTTTCACAGAGATATCATGAGGTCGTTCCTGATCTATCCACAAGGAAGCTTGCTGAGCTGTGTGTGGACTCTGTAGGGAGCTGGGTTCTTTGTCTCCCTATGCAGCAGTGAAAATAGGATCCAGCTCAGAAAAAGCAATCTGTGAGCACCAACTCTGTGACCACAACTGTTTTCTGAAGGTCTGTGCATAATTAACATGTAACCAGTAGGTCTCTGTACTGACAGACACAATGAAATGGTGGGCTGTAGTCCTACTTTCTCAAAGTGGGACTGATGAGCAGACCAACAGGATGGAAAAGCTGAGCTGACTGACAAGCGCACTCAAGTTTGCACAGAGGTCCTCTGGATGCAAGTAAACCAGTGCTGCCGAGAGGTGAAGTTACATGAGACCTGCGGGTCTTGTTCATTCAGTTATTTGCGATCTCCACTCCAATCTCAGGAAGTAGACACATCGAGGTGCCATCTTTAGAACACCCTTGGCACTTGGGGATGATAAGGCCTTTGTTCTACTTAGTATTTTTATTTTAAACTCTGTTTTCTTCAGAGAGTTTAAAGTCAGAGACCAGAATTTATTGCTAGCTGTGCCACTTCCTAGCGCTGAGAGGTAGGGCTGCCAGATGGTGTAGATCTCAACAAAGAGTGACAAATGGGTGGCGTTTGAGTCCCTTTTTTTTTTTTTTTTTTTTTGTCATTTTGAGACAGGGTCTTGCTAAGCAGTTCCGGCTGGCCTTGAGCTCACTTTGTAGCCCAGGCTGGTCTTGAACTCTCAGTGATCCTCCTGCTTCAGCCTCCAGAGTGCTGGGATGCTAGGCATCGCCACCATCCCGGCTGATGAACCTGACAGTGAAATGTTTTTCACTGCCTCTGGGAGATGGGAAATCCTGAATCTTATCTGCCAGCTCCCAATAGGTGGCAGACCCACTTGGATTTCACCTTCACATGGGGATGCTCTCCCCCAACAAGTACACTGGGACCACCTGATATCGGAGAGGTCACCTTCCTGAGTCACAGTGTCATTCAAAATTTGCTGTGAATATTAAATAAGATCACTTATTTTAAAGGTTTGATGTAGTACATCGGAAGGGGAAAATAGCAAAGTAATGTTCTTATGCAGATGCAAAGGAAAGTAAAAAGATCATTGTCTGTGAACAAATCACTGGTATCACTCACCCAAGGGCAAGTCTCAAGTGTTCCGTTCCACACGAGCCAGATGAACAGAAGTGATTTATTTTTGTTGTCAATGTTTAATCAACAAGTTTAAATGAATATGTTTACCTCTTCAACTGAGAGAAGAGGGCTGAGTTTCTGACAAATGGTAATGAGTATTTTTGTATAAATTTTCCACATTTAAATACATCAGCAGCTGAGAAATTTTTTCACATTGGCTCATAGAACAAGTACACTGTCTGTGGGTTGGGTGCTGTCTTGGTTACTTTTCTCTCATTGCTGAGACAAAATACCTGAGACTCAAAATTAAGGAAGGAAAGGTTTATTTAGCTCACAGTCTGTGGCGGTTTCAGTCCATACTTGGCTGGCTCCAAGGCAGAGTGGCGCATGGCAGAGGGTAACTGTTCTTGGTGGTGGAAGACAGCCAAAGCAGCAAGAGCAAAAGAGGAGGAGGGGTGGCAGAAGCAGCCTCTTTCTCTCCCTTACATATGCAAACTATCCACCCCAGGGTGGGTGTAGCACTTACACCCATGAATCAATCATAAACTCTAAAAGGCGGGACACCCAGATGCCATAACAGGGACCCAGGGTCTTTGGGAACATAGAAAGCAGATTCTCACTGGCATTTTCCGTGAGCATCTTCCTTTGCTTAGAGTTTGAAATAACAATTTTGTACCTGAATAAAACAAGCAATGTAACGCTTTAGCATCGTGACATGGTGAAGAGACCGCTGGATGGGCTTGGGCAGAGGCCAGCACGTTGGTTTATTGAAGGCATCTCGAGATCCTGTGGTCAGAAACCTGGCTGCCTTGGAACATGCCTGACAGAAAATCTCAGCATAAACAGCTCTGTGTGGCCAGCAGAGATCCCCATCACAGTGTCTCCATTGGTCACTCTCCCTTTTCAGTTTCCTCTAAGGGCACCTGCTCCTGGGCACAGGCCTGGACCAGCAGAGACCGCCTGTCTTCATGGTGCTCACCTTACTGGGATTCTGTGTGTGGCTCTGGAGAGGGACAGAGCTCCACCCCCTCCTGCGTCCTCTCTTCCTGTCACTGAGCTGCTGGAGCTCTGCTCAGACCCATCCCAGTGAGAGCTGAGGGAGCGTGAGGTCACCACCATGAGATGGCTGCAAGAGGCCCACTTTTGGGGGGTCATCTGAGATAAGATAACCAAGAGCTGACCCCAGTGTGTCCATTGTATCTACTGTTCCAGCCTCTGTTTTCTGTTGTGGGTCCATGGATGGCAGCCACTATGCAAAACAGAAGGATGCTGGCGATCCCAGGCAGGAGCATGTGCTCCCCCGCAAGAGCCTGCTCCCCTGTGACCAGGTACTGGGCACGAGAGTGGTTGCTGTACCAGGGCCTGTGCCAACCCCAAGCTCTGTGTGTCAATCAGCCACAGCTAACAAAGACATTCATAAAAGAAAACATCTTGCTTAGAGCTCAGGAGCTAAAATATTGTAGGCATAGAGAAATCTGCTTATTTACATTTTAGGAAAGATGTATAAAGGATCCAGAAAGCATCCGGTTCTGCTGTGATCTTGTTAAACTCACTTCATTCATTTTGCATTTTGCAGTTGGCTGTTTTCACAGTCGCTGTTCTGCAATGTGTACATGCATGCACACACAAACACAGACACACACACACACACACACACACACACACACACACAATTTCCTTTTCTTTCTACCCATCTGAATACTCACCATTCTCTACACTGCAGCATAATTTTAAATTCCTCTGAAAAACACTCTGATCAGTAGATTAGCTTTCTGTGCATGTAGCCAGTTCCTGCTCCCCTTCTTGTGAGAGGAGATCCCCTCACTCTGTTGATGTTGGACTTGTGTGAGTGCCCTCGTGTGACCATCGCAGGGCTTTCATGTTCTTGATTTTGAGTTTAGCCAGCTGAGTACATTGTCTGGATTTACCAAAGGTGATAGAAAGAAACATGAGATATCCCGTGTTGTTGGCTTTTCCCCTTGGTATTCCAGCTAGTTTGTTTTAGAATAAGACAAGTTAGATGGCATGGAGCTGGCCCACAGCAGCATAGACCTGCAGCCTGAGAAGCTACTGTCTTTCTATGAAGACTTCCAAGTGTGGCAATAGATTTGTATTATTTCTACCACCCCACCTGGAGTGATTTGTTACTTAGCAATAACTAACTGATGCATTTACATTGATCCCCACCTTCTCTTATATCAGTGTATCGTCTTTGTAAGCATGGGTGATAAACAGTTTCTATAGCTCCTCACAATACTTTCTGCTTTCACTGTATGTTATTTAAGACTGCAAGTGACAGCAAAGTAAAATTGGCTTAATGCGCAGGGCAAAGGCATTACCTCCTATGGCAAGAAGTCCACATGGAGTCAGATATTGAAATATTTTTATGAACCCTTAGTATTTGGGTATCTGGATTCATTACTTTTTCCTGTGGCAGCAAATTGGACCCTGAAACCACTAAGGTTTTGTTCAACCAGTTCAAAGTACTTAGAGAAACAAAGCCTTTCTTTTTGAGCATTTTCTCTAGAAGAACTAGCCACAGAACCATTGATCCAGTTGAGGCGCCTTCTCTCCCTGCACTGAGATGACAAATCACTTATTACAGAATGATGCTAAGCTTGAACACAGAATAGTAGAAAGTATCCAAAATAAAACACAGCAAAGCTATATGAAGCAGGTGAGTTGTGTAACAACTCCAAGAAGCCCAGAAGGAAGGGAGAGCGCAGTATTTGAAATAATAATGGCCAGAAACTTTCCAAATTTAATAAAAACTATATAACCTAAAGGCTAAGAAACTCAATGAACTTGAAAGCCAAGAAACATGAAGAAAATCATTACCAGCTATGTTATAATCAAGTTCAAATGCATGATAGAAAAGAAAACAAGGAAAGGGCAGCATGACAACAGTTTCTACCTGGAAATATTGCAGATGAGTAGACAGAGAAGCACAAGGACTCACCAAACTTAGAGCTGAAGAAAATAAGCAAAAGAAGCCGCCTGCCTAGAATTCCACCCCATGGACATCTTTTAAAAACTAACGCAGCATCAGTTGTTTTTGGCACAAAAAATAATATATGAGTAGGAAACATTCTCTGTAAGAGATTTTTAATTTTTTCTCTTTGTTTTTAGTTGAAAAGTGATTGTACATGTTGGGATGTTTTGAAATATGATAACAATGTAAAATCATTAAATTAGCTAATTGACAAATCCATCACTTCATGTACAGTGGTAACTGGTGTGTTGGTTTGGGGCTTATTTTTGCAAGGGGAACAATATAATACAGGACATATATTTTATAAGATTATTTATAATAGTCACCCAAAGAATGATATACAAGAGAGTGCAGGAAATCTGTCCATACAACACAGACCAAGAATCCAGCTGAGGGCCTGGATCCTGCAATAATGTCCTGCATGAATCCAGCCTAAGACCTAGAGCTCATAGAAATGCTTTCCACAAATCAAACTGGAAGCCCAGAACTCATAAGAACATCTCATGCAGGCCTGTTTCATGGATCTGCACTGGGAAGTCCCAAAAGTCAATGGTAGAATCTAGAAAGTCTGTGCCAGCAGGATGAAGGGTCTGTGCTAGCAGGCTGAGGGATCTGCACTGGAGCTAGGAAGTGATGCTCAGAAGAACCAGAGTTCCCCTGAAAAGTACCACAGCCATCCTCAGCAACATTGAGGTCCCAAGTTCCTCTGATGATCAAGATGGCTGAGTTCCCATCAGGAAAGCCAACATAGCAATCTTCTCCTGGAGACCAGCAGCGCACCATCTTCCCCTGCAGAGCCAGGAAGCAATGCTCAAAGTGAGGACCTCTCCCCCAAAGTGAACCAAAGCCATTCTCAGTGCCAAAGAGGTCCCAAACGCCTTGAAGGATGAAAACAGCCAAGTTCGTTAGGAAAGCCAGCATGATGAGATCTTCCAAAACAACCAAGAGCTCCTTACAACTTCCACCAGCTCCAACAGCCTTTCTCCACTCCCAACAGCCATAACTTTTCCTTCTCCAGGTCTGCGTCTTATGCTGCTGCCATCAATCCCCACGTGGGTCTCCCACACCCAGCACCATGCTTACTCAGTTCAGCTGGGGTTTATAAGTTGACCACCAGTTATCAATCCACTACAACTGGGCTCATGAAGTGAATTTTTTCCATTTTTTCCATGGTCACAATCTGAACTGGATGAGAACCAAATCAAATTTCCCCATAAGGTCAACATTGAGCCTCACCACTGAATTTGATTTGGTTTACATCCAACTCATTGTGACCAAAATTATGGAAAAAGTCAAGTTCATGAACTGAGGTACCACTATATTTATCATCTTTGCAGTGAAATAGTTAACACCTACTCTTTCACCAGGTTTTGAAATATGCAACGTGGTATGATTTAATATAGTCACATTCTGTGCATCAGATCACTAACCAGCATCCTTCAGCAGGAGAAAAAGGTGCAGAGGAAAATAACGACCTTCACAGAGGAAAGAGAGAGCCCAGCATGGTGACTCCATGTGGGGTGTGTGTTTTGTGTGTGTGTGTGTGTGTGTGTGTGTGTGTGTGTGTGTGAGAGAGAGAGAGAGAGAGAGAGAGAGAGAGAGAGAGAGAGAATCTCTTCCTCTTTCTATGACATAGTTTAAAGTGTCACTCCCAACAAGTTTATCAGTTAAAAAGGGAACAGTAATGACTGTGCACTTGAAAAAGGTTGCAGATATTAACCACTGAGTCATGGATGGCACCAACTGCAATGAGAATGTCAGTGTCATGGGGTTCCTGAGACCATGCACAAAGCAGGATCTGGCACCGTCCCTGTGGAGCTGTTATCAACAATGTCAAATGTTTATCTGATCCTGGGGAAACCTCCCATGGAAAAACTAATACAAGGTCTATAAAATGACTAAAAACTAGCTGTGAATTATGTAAAGGTCATGAAAGACAAAAAGTCAAAAAGAACAACACAGACCTGAGGAGGCATGTAACAAGTAAATGTCCTGTGGATCCTGAACTGAATCCTGACAAGAGAAAAAAATCAGTAGCATGGAACTGTATCCAGGTCTGTCATGTGTAAAATGCACCAAAGTGAATTCCTGGTTCTGCTTATTGCGCTGTGGTCGTGTTGGTGCCACCATCAGCAGAGGGTTGGGTGAGGGATACATGGAAATGTACTATTTTTAATAGCTTTTCTTAAACTTTGAAATCATTTTGATATAACTCATTTAATAATGAAATGGGTGGTGATGTGTCACAACAGAGTACTCCAGAACACAGCGCAGAGAAACCCGGTGTAGTTTAGAAGTAGCTGCACTTTCCCTGTGTAGTGGAGGCTGCACTCAGAGCAGAAGGCTGAGGCAGTGCCACCTAAGAGAGCGTGGATGAGACTGCCTCTGCATATTCACTGAGCCCAGGGCAGGGCTGACTTATGTGCGAACATATATTAATTTTACTATCATGCTAGAGAAACGAGGAGCTCATGTGGCTCAGGAGGATTCTCTACAGATGATTAGCACCAATACAACTGTGATTTTTTTTGTTGTTGTTTTGTTTTTTGTTTTTGTTTTTGTAGTACAGGGCATGGAACCCAGACCCTTGTGTGTGCCAGAGGAGTGCTCTCTCCTGAGCTGCATCCTGGCCCCTAATGGCACTCTCCCTTTCTCTGAGCGAAAGGCTGGAATATCTTACCATCAACATCACGGCTGAGCATCAGCATCTAAAGAAGATGATGAGCCCTTCTGAGTCCACGTCCATCTCCTCGCTCAAGACCTTAAATCCCGCTATTGTCTGACTTGTGAAGGTCAGGAGTGGAATTTGTGTTGCAGGATTGAGTTTTCCTCTAGGAAGCTATACTTCCCATGGTGGCAGAAATTTTATACCTTGATCCCAGGAGTGTCACGCCCCACCTGTCTAAGGGTAACAAAGCAAAAATCGAGTGCTTAAATACTAAGCTAGCAAAAAGCAATGGGAATACTTTTATGAGCTGAATGAAACTTATAATTTGATAACTCTTCCAGTTGTCTCCTGGCCCAGAAGAATTACGTCACTGCCTGGGTGATAGGCAGCTTTTTGTTAGTGATAGAATATTTTCTAAAAGCAAAGTTATATTTCACCAATACTTATGAACCTGGCCAGGAAACTCATACTGTAGTCTGAGTCTCCCCATCAATTCTGTCCCCCTAGGCATCCATGGTCATGGGACGTCTTCACACAAGTGTTTCAGGGTCACTTTCCCTCTTACTTTTTATTAATAAAGGCACCCTTGATTGTTTATAGATGTTTCTTTCTTCTGTGTGAGCACTTTTCATTTTCTGATTTATGAGAAAACTTCCTCCACATAACTGTGACATTTTAGTCTTAGGAAACTTGTGACTTGGCCCACATAACACAAATAGGAAGAGAAAGACCCACGGCCATGTAGGCAGAGCCACTGAAATCTCACTGTTCTTGATAAGGGGGCGTTTCTGTCGCGGGATGACTTAAATTGTAATCCTCTTTGGTCTGAGACGCCTGATGAGGTCGGGCCTGGTCACTTCTTTGCTGTCTGGTCTCAGTCAGCTCTCAGTACCCTCCTGCTGAGAGGTGATGCCAAGGCTAACAGTCAGTCACATCAGAGAGAAACCCAGAGAGTCCCATCCCCCACAGGCATCTCACAAGGACACGGGACATCGGAGAGTCCTGGGCAGGAGCAGGACCAGCAGAGGTGGTGGGGTGGCTCTGAGTCTTGACTCTTCTCTGACTGCTCCTGTATCTCAGTGTCTTTGGGATCGTTGGTGGGTGTTATAGTTGATACATTGTGTCAACTTGGGGAGTCTAGAGGTTTAGCTGAGTGACTCAGGAGGAAGCTGGGGTGCTTTCTTTGTATACATCCTGAGCCGGTGAAAGAGGAAGGCATGGAGATTGTGTGAGAGCTATGCTCCCTGGGTGGGAGTAGCCTGTTTACCGTGTAAGGGAAGGAAAGAGGCTGCTTGCAGCCATTCCTCCCTTTTACTCTTGTGGTTTTTGCTGTGCTCTGTTTCCCTGAACAGTCTGCCTTCAGCCATGTGCCACTCTGCCTCAGAACCAGCCAAGTATGGACTGAAACCTCCACAAACTGCAAGCTAAATAAACCTTTCCTTCCTTCATTTTGGACGTTGGGTATTTTGTCTCAGCAATGAGAAAAAAGTAACCAAGACAGTGGGTTACATTCCTCCTCCTCAAGTAGCACAAAGCATCTGGATTTGACTTCTCTGCGTGCCACAGCTGGGTTAGAATTGGGAATAAACCACCTTATACTCTCGGATATTGGGGTTTGTGTGACTTGGAGTCTGTTTTGGTTCGTTGTGACATTATATATAGCAGGTTCCACAGTGTGAGACCCAGGCTCCCAGTGTTTGCCAGAGGGGTGGTGGTGAGACCTGCTTGGTCTCTGTTGAATTAGTGGCATTATCTTCTCGTAGTTATGCATTATCCAAGTTTGTGCCAGATATTGTTGAACTACTCAAAGTTCCCTAGGCAGCTTGACTGAGGCACAGATAGATTTTTGTGTTAGGGCTGGCTCTATACTGGTCAAAAGCTGCCAAATTTAGCTCGTGAAAAGACTGCAAAACATATCGGGTTGAAGTGCAAATAAGCAATACCTGTCTGGAGTATAGTGTAATTAATTATGTTCCTAAATAACACAGACATGCTCTGACTTAGCAACAAGCATTTTTATGTGAAATAGATTGTGGTAATTTCCAATCTGGTATATCTCATTAATGAGATTTACTATTATTGACAACACTATGAAATGCCTTTTTGTTTAAGATCTTTTTCTAAAGTACTGATTTCAACTGCCACTGAAAGCTATTTCCAGATTTTCTTCTGGAGATGAGAAGTGTGTGCCTCGGATAAGTTTTAATTATTCTCCTAGGTGATAATACTTGGTATAAACAAAATAAAAACTAACTACATTTTTTCCTCATATTTGTATATTTCTAAACTGTCAGCATTTGGAAGACTATCCCGTATTATACATTCAAATACTGGGATTTATTTTGCCTAGATTTGCCAAGGAGAATTCAGTGTAAGTCAAGTCTTAACTTCGAGGCTTAGCTCTATCCAAGCCTACCCAAGACCTTAGGCAAGCACCTTCTCACTACTGGGCTCCGACATCTTTGTCCGTACAAAGAGAGCATCATTCATTTATTCAGTAACTATTATGTGCAAAATACCATTCCAGGCATTAGAAGCATAGCCCCAAATGGAATTAGATAAGTTTCTTCATCTCAAGGATCCTATGATCTTCTGAAAAAAGACCACAAACACATTGATGAAGAAATAAATGAATAAAATACGCCAAGGATAAATTGATGATTCCAAGAGCATCAGGTATTGGAAGTGAGGTAGCTGGGGACAGTAGCTTTGGCAGGCAGGTCAGGGAAAATCAGGACTCCCTGGGTTTCAGACAGTGTGTGAGGCTGATGACTTCAGAGTAGGAATTTGAAGCATGTGGATGATTTGGCTACAGAAATCTTGGAGTAAATGTATTCCAGGAGGAGGGAACAGCTGACAGTTTTCTGTGGGCAGAACTGACTGATTTCCTGTAGAGTCTTTCACGTGAAGTTCAGTGATTTCTGCCCTTTGTGTAACATTCTAGGGTTGGACTTACCCTGATCAAGCTTACGCTGTCTTGTCATGAGTTAAATGTACGTATGAATTTGTCTGGGTCATTCCTGACCTGACACGCCCACTCCCTCTCCACTTTCCATGGGTGACCCAGGTGAGCTGTCAGCTGACTGGAGAAAGAATAAGAAAATATTGCTCTTCTAACTTCACTGCACATTCTTGCATCTAGGTTCCCCCAAGATACCAACAGCAGCCTGGAAAATGTGTCCAATTTAAACGTCACTGCTCACTTAATATTTTCTGCAGGGTATAAAGATGTAAAGTACTGACACTTGTAGTTAGTGTTCCTAAAATTAATAGTGATAGAGATAATTAGGGTAAGGTGCCTCATTCTAGATATAGAAAGTACATCTCACACCTTTGCTCTGGTAAGGCATTGACTCTGTGAAGGATATTGTCTTAGTTACTTTCTCATTGCTGGGACAAAATTACCCAACACCGTAAGTTAAATGGGGAAAAGTTTATTTCAGGTCAGAGTTTGTAGAGTTTCAGTCCATAGTCAGCTGGCCAGTGTGGAAGACAGGCATGGCAGAGGAGAAACAACTCGTGGTGTGGCAGACAGGAAGAAAAGAGGTATTATGGGAGGAGGAGGGAGAGAGACCTGTTCAGGCTATGCCTACAGTGATCCACCTCTTCTTACCAGGCTTCACCACCCTACATCACACCCAAATGTAAACCCATCAGCGGAGTAATCCAGTGACGAGTGTCACACAACCATGATCAAATTACCTCCCCCAAACCTATGAGCTCATGAGGCTTGAGGGAAACATTGAGACATAAACCAGAACTGATATAGTATGATAGGAATAACTAGTATCTGAATATGTACCAGTTAATGACAATCTGCTGTCTAATTTAGTTAATTCCCAGATAGTTAGTGAAGTAATAACAGAGTCTGATTCCCATCTCTGTACAACGTAGAGCTCATAAATATGCCTCCTTTATTTTTGATTCATAATTTTAAAAAAATGCTTTCCAACACCATAACCACATATTGGTTTCACTTCCATGGATCATCCCTTTTTTAGCCTAAGGAAAATTATTTCTTATATTACAGCACATGTGTGGAAGAAAATTGTTGGAACTGTTTGCAAATTTCACCATTGTCTGAAAACTGGAAAACTACAAAGATAATCCAGGTAGAGAATAACTAAAAGGTTATGGAATTTTTTAAAAGTGTGTGATATACTTGGTATTTATTCTGCTGTTTAAACAGGTATTACAGGTTAAGTATACCTTACCGTGCTATGAACTCTAGGTGTGCCTGTGGGTGATTGACATGTAGGACAGCACACTGAGGAAGGAAGACCCACTCAGATGTGGGTGGTACCAACCAATAGGCTTGTAGCCTGGATGTATAAAAGGGGAAGGAGAAGGAAGTGTAGCCATTTTGGAAGAGCTCCAGGCTTCCCCATCACCTTTGGACAACGGTCTCAAATTTCTTCTGTCTTCTAGTGCAGACTCACACTGGCGACTCCACGGAGTCCAGGCTTCCACCTTGGACCAGTGCCACGTCCTCGATTCCTCTTGTCCTGTCCCTTCTACCTTCTTGGGCAGAGTAGCTCCTGGCTTACCTGGTTCTGCGGCTGCAGTTGGCCATTGTGGATTCCACGACTTGTAAGCCTGCCTAATAAAGCCCCTTGCACAATTCAGCATATATTTTTTTCTTTTTATTTTATGGAATAAAACAAAATTTCAAAACAAAATAATAGGAGAATAATAATAGTTGAAACGTTGTGTATTGTTATCTTCAAAGTACATTCAGCCTGTTCTTCAACAGAACCCTAACAACTACACCCCGCTTAGAAAACAACCTGGCCCTCAACCCTTGTCCCCTTCTTCACTGCTTTACTGGCTTCTTGCATTTCTTACCAGCTGACATGCTCTGCGTTGCCCTGACTGTTTCTGTCTCGGTGATCACAGGAGTTCTATTTGCTTCACCCTAGCATTGTCAGTGTGTAAACACATGAATGGCATAGAGTTGGTGCTCAACAAAAACTTGTTGTTTAAGCAAATTGGGATCGTCATGGTCTTATGCTGTGCTGCTGTGTGACTAATCGGGGAGCTTTACGGCAGGCTGCATGCTGGAAAGATCAATAATTGAGAGAGAATGTTTCTTCCCAGCATGTTTCCAGATGTAGAAAGAGCTTAAAAAGAATCAGGTTCACTGCTCTTTTATGGACAAAGACAAGGCTTTGTAAAAATAAAATCCTGATATTCTCAGATTTATCTATCTATCTGTCTATTTATCTATCTACTTGTAATGTCATATTACATTAGAAGATATGGTGTGGCCATAGGATGGCATAGTAGGCTTCCTTTCTGAAATGTGTACAACAGCATTTCCTGATTGTCTCCTTATTGCCTCCTGAGCCCAGATTAAACAAACCAACAAACAAACCCTACTGCACATGGGCAAGAGGAATCTAGGTTTTGTAGGGTTTTGCTTTTTCTCTTCCACAAAAAATAATGATGTTAAGACACACACAGAACCTTTTATCTTGTTTCACAGCTGATAAGTAAGGAGAAGGCAAAGGAAGAAAGGCAGTGACCAATAGAGGGCACATTTAAGGGTTTGAGAGGACATGCCATATACATCACTAACTTGGATCCCTAGAAATGTCATTAACCAATATTACAAGCAATGAAGAACTCCTAATTGACTGCATTAGAAGATGGCCTCACCATGGATTCTAATTTGGAAATACACATTTTATAAAGCTTAAGTGAGTTTATTTTTATATAAATAAACAATAAAATTAAATCAAAATGAGAGGAGCTTAAGGAGTTTGACTTAAAAAGGGTTTTTTTGTAGAATAATTAAAAATAATATGTTTGAAAACTGATCACACTTTTATACTGTTTATGTAAATCAAAAGCGTAATGTTCCCTCTCAGACTAATATTTTTGTTTTAGTGGAAAACTGATGAAATCAGAAAGTGTCCCCTCTGGCAGCACAGAATAAGTAAGTCACAGGAGAGTATTTTTTCTAGATAAACTCCAAATTAGCTCTGCTTTCACAGAGGCCTGATTTCACCATTTTTAGATTTGCAGTGATTATTAGCATACCTAGGGAATAGATTTTCTTTTTCCCTTGTCTGCATGGAGGGTTTGGGAGTTTCTTAAATTCCACAAGGTACCTTGAGGATAATAACGCCATGGCGGAAAGCACACAGGACACTCAGGAGGGCTGGCCATCTCGACACAGGCTTAGTCTGGCCACCCAGCTCTTCCAGGATCCACTTTACAGGTGAGGGAATGGAGACAGGGAAAGGTGAGGCTACAACCTCATGGGCACAAACCTAGGAAGTAGCTGAGCTAGGGTTTAAATCCATAATTGTAAACCGCTTCCTGTTAACTAAACGAGTAGGTAGATACAGGGAAGATGGTGAATGGCTAATGAGAAAACCACACGCTGGAAAAGTCAGGCTCTCTGAGAATAACAGGAGAAACATTTCTCACCACCCCAGGCCCATTTGCAGCTCCTGGCTCTGGAACTCCACAGAGAGTCTGGGGACGTGTGGCCCCTGCCCCTTACTCCTTTGGCTCTCTTTGGATTTAGGTGCTCAGAGCCTGCAGTTAGTATCCTGGTTTTGCTCTGTTGAATCTCCACATCCCACTGATCTCCGTCCCACCTTCTTCACCTGGCTTCCCACAGGTTGTAAGACCACCAGCACCACTGGGTCATCCTCAGCCAGCCCAGGAATCCCAAAAACAAAGAGCAGCTGAAAGCCTTTTGACACAGCCTTCCTACAGGACAGATCCTTTGATTTGAAGGGCATTACTGGGAGTTTGGTGGCAAATTGATGAGGTTTGATTATTAAGCACCAGCAATATATCACGAAGAACTGTCTAATTCTGAAGGTTGTGTGGACATTTGAAACTCTTAGTGTAGGAAATGCGTACTTATGAGATTCAGGGTGATTGGTTACTGCATTGGGGATTTATTAGCATTTGGTTCAGGAAACAAGAAGTCCCTTGCACTAGATTTACAGCTGTTAAGTTCCTTTATGATTGCTTACACTAGCACATACATTAAGCATATTGATTTATTATCTCCCCACATCTGTTTCTGGCTGCCCCTGCTGCCCAAACTGTGGCCCTGCAGAGGCTGACTCTGTTCTACTTGTGCCTTTGCTTCCTCAGGACCAGCAGGTCACCGCATCATGCTTTGCCCTAGGGGATAGCAGAGGCCCAGGAGAGCAATGGGAACACACAGGATCTTGTAAATCTCAGGCTAAGAAGTGGAAAGTCAACACTTCTGTCTCTTCCAATTGGCCAAATCGAGACAGGTAGTTGAAACCCACATCAAACGGTGAAGAGTTGGCATAGTCCGTGACAGTAACTATGAAATGGAGGTCCATCATGCAATCTAGACTATGGTTATAAATAGGGGAAATGGAGCTTCAAAGCAGTACTCAGGAGATGTCCACACACTCATCCCATGCTCCTGAGGACAGGCTTGCTGTGGGTCAGCCATGCACCAGAAGACTCGTGCTGTATCTGCACAATGTCTGACCTTCGGTTATCGATGGACAGATGTTAGTTCTTTTCATTTCGCCAACATCTAGACACCAAAGCTGCAGGTTTCTCTTAAACCCAAATCAGACCAAGATGGGAGAGTGGAGAAATATCTTACTTCCTCCTATACTTTTCTGTGTGATGATGACATTTTTGTTTATTTGTTTCCATCCCATGCAGATGACTAGAACTAAATATCTTCAGAGCATTATGGTTTCCTTTGAGCCACTCCTTAGTGTTGTTCAGTATTGTTGTTCAACACAGGTACAGGTAAATTGACTTAGTTCTGGCTTTTAGTCACGTAAAAGCATTGTATGCTCTGTTCACCTCTGCATCCCATCACAGAGCATTTGAATTAAAATCTGGAAAAAATGGATAATGAAAACTGGAGTGTGAAGAAAGATACGAAGCTATGTACCTACTTAGTTAAGAAAGTGAAAGAAAAATGAATTAGGAAGAAAGGATAATGCTTAAAACTAGTTATGAAATTAATAGCTTCTTCCCAGGGCCCCACTGCACCACATATTCCTCCAAGATCACTGCTCTCTTCAGTGTGATTTCTTCGCTATTGCAACCCCCATTGATAAGGAAGGACTCTCAGAATCCGACCGCATTACCTGAGCCATTTTAAGATTTAGAAACGATTTGTGTGCAGCACAATAAAACATAATCTGCCTTTTCACCTGAATTTATAGGTGCTGGAGGCTGAGAATTTATTCCGTGGGGAACACTGCTCACACCCAGACTTCAAAAATCTCCACATGCTGATTTACCACCATTCCTCTCAGAGCAGTCTCTCTTCACCACCACACAAATGATAATTTATGGCATAATGGACTCAATGCTATATTTCTCCTCGAGTTTTGAATCGAACTTGAATTTGTATCCTTCATTTTAGAATGATATATATTTTACTATCATTTACAAGTGGCTGGATACATTATAAAATGTTTTTAAATGCAAAAACATCAATCTCCTCCTAATTAAAAAAATTTAAAGAGAAAACTGTGCCAAAGAGTTGGAAGTAGAATGCAATTATTCTGATTTATGGGGCATATTTTTGCTTTCTCACTCAGTCTACTCTCTTGTCTTGTTAGAATTCTGGAAAATTATTCAGCTGGAGTTGGCAATATTTTACTTCACCTGATTTATCTTCATCAGTAAATGTACACATATATCTATGCATATGAATAAATAATTTCTTATAGAACTAAATTCAATTTTCTTTTTGAGGCAAAAATTTGAGTGTTGGGAGAAAATTCAAATACAATCCTGTGGGTGCTCTGGATTTTTAAATTTACCTCCTTTTAAATAAAAATGATGGTTTTTATTCTCGTGGACTTACGTTGGTTGTGACTGTACATACAATATCTACTCTGGTATAGACAAAGTCTGAATCCTCAAAAAGAATCAAATCCAGTTTTAACTGGTGTGCACGTGCGTGCGCACACGCGCACAGACACACACACACACACACACACACCTGTGTGAACCTTATTGAACATTCTGTATTAGCTCATGAAATCAAATACTATTTTCATCACCTGGATATCAGAGGTCAAAAGCCAAGGGTAGTTCAGGAGAATGGAGAGGAGGGGGCTCCTAGCCTCTCTTACCAATGCTCAATCCTGATTAGTGACTCGGTCTTCCTCCTTCTCAATGCAAATTCTTGGGACAAGGCAATCAGTGACTCTGGAGGAGTCAGTTGTTCACAGCTTGTCCAATTACCAAACAAGTGGGTTGATAAAATTTAATGAACACTTTGGAGTCTGTCTCTCTGCAGCTATTTTAGGAAAGTGGGATGTGTCTTAAGAAACCCCCAAAATATTTCCTCATACATTAAAACCTCCATGAGAAGTGCCTCCTCAGCCGAACATGGGTCCATTCAACCAACCCCACAGCAACACCTAGTTGGTTAGGAGGCAGCTTATCTGCCTCAATTTGGACCTGACTTCTGATCATGTGCCACACTGGTGAAGTGAGAATCAATGTTTCCCACCTTCTGGTCAGGACGGCTGAAACCTGACCTCTGATCAGCTACTCTCTCCTGGAATATTGATACCATTGCATGTACACGTCCCCTGGGAAACGGGCTGCAGAGAAGCAGTACTTATACTGAGAAGCACATCCACTCATATGTAAGAGTGTGCACACAGACACTGAAGATCCATTTCTATATTGTTATTCCTAGGTGTTAAAACTATACATTCCAACTACTACCTCTAATTCCAACTTAATGGGGCCGGAATCTTTCTATTTTTGGTAATTTATAAATGTCTTCTTAAATTAGCAGAAACTTGGCTCTTTATTGTAATATATATTTATTAGTTCAATCTTAGAATGTACATAAGATACATTCAAAATCACTAAATAGGTCCCTGCAGGAAATAAGCCTGTTACTTTATGGAAATTTCTTTTTCTCTTTCTTTCTTTCTTTCTTTCTTTCTTTCTTTCTTTCTTTCTTTCTTTTGTTTTTTTAAGACAGCGTTTCACTGTGCAGTTCAGGCTGGCCTTGTGCTCACTTTGTAGCCCAGGTTGGTCTCAAACTCACATATAATGGCCTCCTGCCTCACCTCTTTCTTTCTTTCTCTCTTTCTCTTCCTTCCTTCCTTCCTTCCTCCCTCCCTCCCTTTCGTCCTTCCTTCCTTCCTTCCTTCCTTCCTTCCTTCCTTCCTTCTTTCCTGCCTCTCTCTTTCTAAAGCATATTTGTTTTTATGCTGAGACCATATGGTTCCAGTGGTGCATTGAAAATTTATGTGTGTCAGTTTTGTCCTTTGAATATATTTAAGCTATTCTTTTGAAATGTAGTTTCTTTTGGCATGCAGGGTTCAGTTTTACAGTTTTTCTTGTACAGGACTGTACAAAAGGCACAGTTAGGAGCTATTCCTCTTCCTCAGTCCTTCTGGCACTTTATTTTCACTCATTCTCTACAATTCATCAATTTATTAATTTCTGGTTATTCCTTCCTGTAATATTTTTACTCAAATAAATAGATGCATACATATTTTCATGTTCCTCTTGCTAACGTGAAAGTTAATTTACTATAATTATTATTTTGCTCTTTACTTTTCACTTTAAAGATGTATTTTGGAAGTTAACCCATGTTGTATTCTACAGTAAGGATGTACCACAGCATATCCATCACTCTGTTATTGTTATGTCATTACAGTGCTTTGCAATGTAATACTTGAATGAATAGATTAGTGAGTATGGGTTTTCATTCTTTTTGAGGTGTGTTTTTAAGGTAAATGCCTAAGTGGGATCGCTGAGTCAGAAGCTAATGCATAGGCAGTTTATTGGTTGTTGTCACTTTCCACCCCGCAAGAGGTTCACCAATTTGCATACTTCCCAGCATACATGAAGGTATCTGTTTTCTTACTGCTTCATGAACACAGTGCATAGTTTTTCCTTCTCTTTTTGCCAATCTGATGTATTAGAAAATTTACCTCTTTTGCTCTTAACTTTTTAATTTGATATAAACAGCCGTGAAGTTGCAAAGATAGTACAGAGAGATCTCATGTATTCTTCATCCAACTTCACCCATTGACTGTCTCTTATAAAGCTTAGAATTATATGACAATAGCAGACCTGAAAATAGTACAATGTTCATGCATATTTATATGAATGTCTTTGCATATGTGCATTTGAGTAACCACCACCCAGGAAATCTTCTTTCTGCTACCTTTCCACATACTCCCCTGGTCTGTGTATCAATTTTCTGAGAATTAGTTCTTTTCTGTGTTGGGTAGCCCAATTATAAATATTGTATAACTCCCAGTTCATTTAAATCTCAGATGAAAACAGCAGGATACCTGAAGATCACCACTATAATTTCTCTCTCAATAAGTTTATTGTTTGTGTACAAGAATGCTATTGACTTTTGAGTATTTGTATCCAAAAAAATGAAGTACTTAGGAATCAACCTAACAAAGGAAGTATAATATTTATGAATTGAAAATTACAGTACTCTGAAAAAGGAGATTGAAGAGGATATCAGAAAATGGAAAGATATCCCTTGCTCATGGATAGGAAGAACCAACATAGTAAAAATGGCCAAACTCCCAAATTGTTATACAGACTTAATGCAGTCCAGATCAAAATACCATTAGCACACTTCACAGAACTAGAGAAAACATTCCTGTTATGGTTGATACATTGGGTCAACTTGGGGAGTTGAAAAGGTTAACTATGTGATTCAGCAGGAAGCCAGGGTGCTTACTTTGTATACATCCTGAGCCTGTGGAAGAGGAGGGCATGGAGACTGTGAGAGCTACACGCCCCCTCCGTGGGGGTAGGCGGTTTACAATGTAAGGGAAGGAAGGAGGCTGCTTTCAGCCATTCTTCCCTTTTGCTCTGGTTGTTTCCTAAAATTCATCTGCAAGCAGAAGAGACTTAGAATTGCAAAGGTAATCCTGGGCAACAAAGGCAGGGCAGGAGGCATCACAATCCCTGATTTGAAGTTATACTACAAAGCTACTATGATAAAAGCAGCATGGTACTGGAAAAAAAAAGACCTGAGGTCCAGTGGAACAGATTAGAAGATGCAGACACAACTACAAACATATTCAACCACATTATCTTTGACAAAGGAGCCAAACAAGTTCACTGGAAGAAAGATAGCCTCTTTAATAAATGGTGCTAGAAAACCTGGCTTTCTACATGCCAAGGACTAGTACTAGACCTATGTCTATCACCCTTTTCACCAAAGTGAAAATGGACCAAAGATCTAAATATTAAAAAAGAAACACTAAATTTACTGGAAGAGAATTAGGTGGAAATCTTGAAGATGTAAGGGTAGGCAAAGACTTCATGAACAAAACCCAAACTTCATAGGAAATACTTCAAAGAATCAACTGGGATCTCATTCTATTAAAAAGCTTTTGTACCTTAAAAGAAATCATCAACAGAATGAAAGGACAACCCATAGAGTGGGAAAATATTTTAGCTAACTGTCCCTCAGACAAGGGATTTATATCCAGAATATATAAAGAATTGAAAAAATTCAGGCATCCCAAATTCAAAGACCTAATCCAAAAATGGGCATCTGAGATGAATACGCACTTCTAAGATGAAGAAATGCAAATGGCAAATAAATATTTGAAAAGATGTTCAACATCACTGGTCATTTGAGAGATGCAAATTAAAACAACACTGAGATTGCATCTCACCCCAGTAAGAAAGGCTATCATCAAGAAATCAACCAATAGCAAGTGCTGGAGGGGTTGTGGGGAAAAAAGAACCCTTCTGCACTATTGGTGGCAATGTAGACTGGTGTAACCACTGTGGAAATCATTCGGAGATTCCTCAAGAAACTATGATTAGAGGTCCCATTTAACCCAGTGATTTCTCTTCTGGGTATTTTCCCAGAAGAATTAAGAACATCATGCCACAGTGATATATGTGCACCCATGTTTATAGCAGCACAATTTGTCATAACAAAATCTTGGAAACAACCCAAATGCCCATCAACCAACAAATTGATAAAAAAAAATGTGATTTTTAATACAATGGAGTACTAGTCAGCTATAAAGAAGGATAAACTTGAGGCATTTATAGGGAAATGGGTGCAACTTGAGTCCATACTCATAAGTGAAATAAATCAGTCTCACATGTGTAAACATCGTATTGTCTTCCTAGTGTGAGAAGCTGAAAGAGTAAATAAGACCCGAAATGTACAACAGATATTGTGAAATGAGAAGAAACTGCTCGAAAGGAAAGAGAAACTGGGATGGGATAAAGGGGGAAAGAAGGAAGGGGAAATGAAAAAATATATATAGTTAAAGTAGACATACTAATAATTGCTATTGGCTCATTGAAAGGGTAGGTATATGCCTATGTTGCTTGATTGGTTTTTCATGCCTGCGTCTTGTATTATGAGCAACTACTTTGAGGATAACAATGCACAATGTACTGAACACTGTTACTCTCCTACAGTCTTGTTTTGAAAATTCTACCATTGTTTTTACTGTTTATTTTTCTCTTCTTTGAAATATAAAAAATCAAAATTGCAATGAAGGTGCCCAGTAGGCACACATACAAGATGACCACCATAGGGGAGCCCAAAAAGAAGTTTTTTCTGTGAATCAGGCCAGATGACAGGAGAGACCTAAAGACAGCTGTCAAAATGTCCATGAATCTAAGTTTAAAATAGTTATGGCAGAAAGCTACCAGAAAAGTGCCAAATACAGCCAGGAGGAGCAAGAATCTTGACTGAAAGTGACTCTGGTGGTGGTCATTTTGGTGTTTGTGCTTTATGTAGGCAGCTGTTTCCCCTCCACATATCCCTGGAAGGGCCTGAGCACTGAACGGTTTTCTAGGGCATATTTATCAGATCTGGGATCTGCCCACTAAGACAGAGTGACAGCAGCCATCACAGATCTGTCTCCGGCCTCTTCTTCGAAGCCTCTGTTGGAATTCGCCCTAGCATGCCCCTTGGAGCTAACTCTCGTGGTCACTTGCTGCTTTTCAGTCGGCTAATTCAGCACATGTGACATCAGGGAGAGACCTCCCAACCAGCTGAGTGTCCTGTGATGCCCCCAGGCTGCAGATGAAGGGGGAGGAGATGCCACTGGCTGCAGAAGCAGAGGAGGCTCTGCCCTGTGCCTGTCCCAGAGCACTGATTCTGTCTCCCCAGAACCTGTGAAAATAGCCTTGCTCTTTGTTTCTCCCTGCTGGCCCTGCCCAGCTTCCCATGCAGGATGTGATTAACGAATGGGCCTGGTAAGGCTCTCTGTTTCTGTCTCTGTCCACATGAGGACACAGCAAGGAGCCAGCTGTCCGGAAGTGAGCAGGAGCACCCTCACCAGGGACCAACCTGCCCACACCTGGATCTTGGATAGTCCTCCTGCAGAGCTGTGAGAAACACATTTCTGGTGTGGAGCTCATTCTGCCTGTAGGACGTGCTCTTTTGTTGGCAGCTAAACCGAGGTAAGCACCCCATAAGAAGACAGCTGGTGGGGCGTACATGCCCGCGGGGGGGGGGGGGCGAGGCCTTGGGAAGTGAGATCTGCTCTCTAGGTCTGTCCCTCTACCTTTCCCACAGAGCGACCATACAACTATACATCCGTCACCTGTCCATTGACTCTGTAGATTATGCCTGGTTCCCAGGACACGCTGGTCACAGAGCTAATGACTGAGTGGAGAGGGTTGAAATTGATCCTCTGTGTTTCTGTGGATTGTGAGAGAAATAACACGGTGTGTGCAGGGTGGGAGACAGGGTGGGAAACACATCAGTTTATAGGGCCCAATAGTATTCTGCTCTCCGAGCATTTCAGTTGGCATCAGGAGCATTCTACTTGCTTCTGCACTCCACCTCATTTCCCTAAAGCTATTTGCCTAAATATCCTTTGTCAATAGAAGTACATCTACTGTGCAATTTCTGAGACGTAATGTTGCTTTTTGTGTACACATAATACTTTCATTGAAAACCAATTCTTCTGCTGACAGGCATTAGAGTTGCCGTCAGTGTCTGTCACTAGAAGGAAAGAGTGGACATCACTGAACATGCAGTTCAGGTCCTGGGCAGTGGGTCCTGATGGAAATGACCAGCACAGAGGGCATCACAAGGGTCCCACACAGCACCCACCACGCAGGTGCGCTGATTCGCCCTCACCCTCAGTACAGGAGAGAAGCGCTTTGCTGAACTGTGGATTTGAGAAGGGCATTGGAGGAAGCACGTGTGGAAAGGAGGCTTGGAGTCAGAGAACAGAACCTGAATCCTGGCCACACTGGTCCCTTTCCTGATGCATCCCCCATACCCTCCTTCACTGCCCTGCTCTGACTTGAGTGAGGATCTGCCCAACTCCATGAGTCCACTTGCTAAGGGGGTTGTGTGGCCTCCTCCTGGTGCAGGCTCAGCAGGGGCTCAGGCTGCAGGAGGACAGAGGTCGGGGCTCATCTCCGGGCTCCTCTGGTTTCTGGCTGCCCCCCTGGCATCCTGGACAGGAGTGGTGCATGCCAACTTTTCTCTAAGAGCCACCCCTGAGCTGGGTGAGCTAGGCTGCAGCCTAGTCTGGGCCACTGCTGTGAGGCCTAGCTCCTGGGACTGACTGTGCCTTTATTTTCCACACTATAACCGATTTCGTTATCATTGCAGGTAAGGTACTTTGAGTGTGGGATTCTGCTTCTTTCAGGGACTCAAAGTGATGACTTCAGACTTTATTTTTCAAGCAGATAAACACTTACTGTGTGAGATTCCCAGAAAGCGGTTCACTCGCGTGTATGAAAGTTGCACACACCCTAAGATTCACAATCTCCTGAGAGTACATTTCTTTCAACACAAGATTTCTGCATTTGAGTTACAGAGGACGGCCAGCTACCTGGTATGCTTTTTGCCAATAAGAGGGAGCAAGAGAGAGGGAGAAGGGAGAGGAAGCGGGAAAGAGAAGAGGAGGAGGAGGAGATGAAGGGGAAGAGGAAGAAAGGAAAAGAGACCGAAAAAAGAAAGAGAAAAGGAAAAGAAGGGGCAGTGAAAGTGAGGGAAAGAGGGAGAGGGGTAGGGAGAGGGAAAGAAAGAGGGGGGGACAAAATGAAGGGAGAATTTCCTCTATGGATATTTTTCCAACTTTACTGAGGTATAATGAAAGATAAAAATTGTACACTTAACCACTGTTACCATTTTGGCATTTTAACCAAACATCTTATCTCTCTACATGCATGCGCATAGCTGTACCTGCAGAGGACGCATAGAATTGTTCCTACAGAGAAGGGGCTTGGAGATTAGCGCACCCTGCTCTGTGCATTATTGGTCTGTCCATTCACACGTCTCGGAGAACTTCCTGAGACAGCAGACTAGTTCTTCCTCAGAATTTCCAAAGTGTGAAATATTATTCAGTGCTGGGAACACTAAGCAAGAGGAATTTAAACACTTTCTCTTGAGTTTTTAGTTGACAGATTTGCTTTCCAACTTTATTTCTGGCCCGGACTGGGAATGAATATGGGTTTTATGCGATAAGCTCAGCAGTCACAGTCATGATGAGAAAAAGACAATGGGAATAGCTCTGCACGCAGCACTGCAATTGATTTACCATGCTGGCCTTGGGACCAGCGACTGGACCTCACCAGGGGTGTCTTGGCCTTGATTTCTTAGATATGGGGGTGGGGTGGGACTAGCCAAATGTCCTACGCTGCCTAAGTCTTCCAGATAGGGAGCCTTCACTCCAAATCTTTAATATATTGTTTCATAAAGATCAATGATCATAGTTTCTTTTTGCTCAGGCCATTCCTTTTTGTTTATCAGGACAGAAGTTGATACATATCCTGTGCAAAGTTTCCTTTGATTAGCTCACGGTACAGCATTTTCATATCTGCCTTACAAAACAAATTTGTATTTGTTTAAGCTGTGTGCTAGACAGCAGTTTGCTGCCGAGCTCTGGGTTTCCAGAATAAACTTGAAGCAGTGGCCTTTTCACGCTTTTGTGTAAACAAGAATGAACAAGATCATTTTGCAAACAACTGTCTGCTCAGTTATATACAAGTGGCTTTACCTCCTGTCCCCAGCTGAGAGAAACAATTGCAGCTCTAGAGGAGAAAATGTATGCCCAGCAAAAACGCTGTTCCAACGTCCAAAAAGAGCCCTCTTTGTTGGGTGAGATTAAAGCCAGGCACTTCGTAAATGCCTGCCACCATGTGCACTCACCACAGGGTAAGCGGCCACACTTCCAAGGTGACACCACCTGACAGCTTTCCACGGTGGGCACTGTGACAGCAAGGGACACCAACAACCATGTCCAGAAGATTTATTGCTGCACTGCCCGGAAAATAGGGCTGATGTCCTAAGCCCATTCTTAGGACACACTCAGAAATACAGAAGGATCAGTCCCAGGGCACACTGGAGTCAGCCAAACTAACAGGAGAGACATGAATGATGACGGCTCGCTCCCACTGACCGGATCCCCCGGCAAGCCCTTGCTGACTTGCAGTTTCTTGGGATGGGTTGGAAAAATAGACTCAGCTAAATTCATTTAGGAGAAAAATTGTTGTTCATCAGCCATTAATAGAATTCTATGGCAAGAATGGGCCACAGCACAGTTCTGAAATTTTGTCAAAGCCATTAATCTTTGTGATGCACTTTCTAAGCAGCACTTTCCACGGCACTTTGTACACTGAACTGACTCTGCAGCTGAGTGACGAGCACTGTGGGCCCAGGATGAGGGAGTGAGGGAGGGGACTCTGCTGCTGAGTCACACCCCCACGGGCCGGAGTCACCAGGGGCTGGGCTCTCACTCAGTCCCACCCTCACTGCACACACAGGCTCCTCCGGCGCTGCTCCACCTGGTGTGGAGCACTGAACGCCCAGGTGTCTGGCCAGGTGCAAGACCAGCGCAGCACAAGAAAATCAGCCTGTGCCTGTGCACACCTGTGCTGCCTTCCCGGGGGTGCCACACACGCCTGGCCTTCCACCGGCTTGATGGCTTCTCTGCTGCTGGACACAGATAACAAGTGGACCCCTTGGTCCCTTTGCCCTTTCAGATATACCTCCAGATACATCACGATGTGCTATCGTCACACTTCCCACAGTCAAATTCCTGCTCCCCACTTACTAGGGGCAGCCTTACAGCATTTCCTAGGGTTATGTGACCTTAGCATACTCATCCATAAGAGGGCGAAGTAATTCCTACCACAAACTCCCCCCTGGGTATTTTAGAATCTCAAATTTGTAATTAACAAAATGTTTAGTGCATAGTACAGGAAGAAAAATGAACAATTTCCTTAGGCCTGTGTGCTTGAAAACAAAAGGAGAGGGAAGAATTTTAAAACATAATTAATACTCAAAATATAGGAGGGAGGAATGTGGCGAGCACGGGGCACCAGCTGTGAGACAGAACTCAGCTGTGATGCGCTGCCTCCTGGAACCACTGCCCAGCAGCGAGAGGCCTCTTCATACTTCTTCACAGTGGGGTCCTGATGCGAGGATTTTACATTTAATCTTTACAATGACTTTTACTAAGGCTTCATTTAAAAAAGATACTGTAAGTCGTGTTCAAGCTCCTTCCCCCAACTACATATTTCTGACAGATAAAAGATCATATTTCTTATATGTATGTTTCACAGGCACAATGGCATATACACACCTGTGTATGCATTATATATCTGCATAGAGTCTTTTTATTTTTGGTACTGGGAATGGAATCAAACTCACAACCTTGTGCTTGCCAGGCAGGCACTTGTGCCACTGAGTTATATCCCCAGTGCCACATATAATCTTTATTAGGATATGAATACCATAAAAGTCACCCATTTAAAGGAGTCAGCTCAGTGCAGTGTGCTCAGAGTCATATGACCTCGCTCCAATGTGTCTACATCCTGGTCATCCCAAGACGACACTCATTCCTATGTCTTCCTCGCCCTTCTAGCCACATCCCTAACCCCAGGCCCCAGGCACCCACTAATATGTTTTCTCTGTGTGGATTTGCCTGCTCTCAGCATTTCCTGGAAGTGGGAGCCTATGATGGGCATCTCTGGCAGCCGGCTGCCTGCACTGGGCACCACATTTCCAAAGCCCTGCATGCAGGAGCAAGTGCCGTGCTCCCTTCCCTGCTGCGGCTGAACGATGCCTTGTTGCATGTGTCGACTGCAGCCTGCTCACCTCTGCACTGCTCCAGGGAGCCTCGAGGTTGCCAAGCTTGCCCTCGGAGGCTGTTCTGCTGCCTGGCGGCTCATGGTCCCTCCTCCAGGGTTCCCTGGGCTATCATCCTTGTTTTGTTATCTGAGTTCTTTTTTAATTGGTGTGTGTTTGATGCATAATCATTAGATTCGTTTTAGGTAGTCATATATCCATCCTATCTTGGTCATTCTCCACCCCCTTCCCATGATCCCAGTCCCCATCTCCAAAAGTCTGGCTCCTGGTTTTCTAGCCATGTCTCCTTTATCTTGCTCTTTAATTAATTTAGATTCTGGGTTTGTCCTATAGGAGGAACCGCAATATTCACCCCGCTGTGTTTGACCTACTTCACTTAGCACCACAGCCTCACAGTCTGTCCAGCGTCCTGCAGATGACATGGATTCATGCTCTGCACCCTCCCTTCTCTTTCCCCTCCCCCCCAGGCCAGCGGGTGGGTGGGAATGAACTCAGGCCCTAGCCAGAGCTTCGGAGAATGCCAGCCTGGCACGGGCCACAAGGTGACCGGCATCCTTAGAGACCGTGGAGACCACCACTGCCCCTGGAGACATGGGGTCCCATGTGTTCTGCTAGTGGCTCCACTTTTTATTTTAAAAAGTGGTGCTTAGGATGAACATGTCAAGCAATAGAGGAAGAAAAAATTCCTGTTTAATCATAACATTCCCAATTTTCTATTTTTCATAACAGAGAACCTTTGTCATTTTGGTCATTTGTCTAAGTAAGCAGGGTATCTATGAACAAGTCAGCAAATAAAGAGGAATGATATTATAAAAGTATACTTGTGCTTTGCATGCCTTTTTTTGGTAAAAATGTGCTCAATTTATTTTCTATTATATTTGAAAGGAAAACAAGGATCTAAACAAACACTGTTAGAGTTCAAACCGTGTTCAGCCAAGTACGATAGATACAGTGTTTTTTAAAAAATATCCTCTGGTAGTTAAAAAATGTGTTTATACCAGAAGGAATCAAATTTTGTGAGTCACTGCTATGATTGTCTATTTCTACTGTTCTTTTCAATCCTGAGGTTTAATTTCAGGCCGTGTGGATTAGCTCTTGCTTTGAAGGATGGAGTTAGCGGGTGTTCTGACTCCTTTCCCCATGTTTTCATTAGTTACATTAAAGTCTTAACATTTCTCACACTGACTTCAGCGTGGAATCCTAGTTTCACGATGCTATAGCGGATGTCTCTGCTTGTCCTGTATGGTGCTCACTTGGCCACTGATGCACCTGCTTTTCTTCCCAGGTGTGTCCCTGTTGCTCAGCGGTGGATGGCTGGCCTTAACCTTTCTGAATGTTTTGTATCATTTTTATCTCATCTAGATGGTAAGAGGAAGGGAGTGTTGAACTGTATCAGTCCCTGTGTCAAGCTGATGGAGGGAAGGAAACAGGACCAGGGAAGGGTGATCTCCCTGCACCTACCAGCTGTGTGGTCTTTCTGCTGCTGCCACCCTGGACCTCAGCCCCCGGGCTCCCTGGACGTTGCATATGGATGAGCAGCAAGGGAACCGCGGGGCCTTTTCTTCTGCTCAGATGAGGGCTCTGTGTTAGTCTCTCTCATCACAAGGCTTCTGGTTTCCTGGATGAAGCAGAGCCTGGGCATTCAGTCCTAAGATGCCACAGTTTCAGCCTGTGCTTGTGTAAGTCTGCTAAGGATCCCTTGTTGTGCCTCTGCTCTCCTGGGCCTGTGCCTCTGGAGAGTGGTGACTGAGCTGGGGCTGGGTCCTGGGAAGGTCCATTTGCTTATGCACTGACAGATGACACTAGTCATCCCCCGATGCCCTTGGTCAGATCCCTTAAACAGCCTCTCCAGGAAGGTGGCCTGGTCCCAAGAGTGAGGGCCCTTAATGGGACCCAGTAGAAGCTGAATGGCCTTTTGTGATCTCATCTCAGAGGTTATATAATTTATACTGTAGTTCAACGAGAGAAAATATAGACCTTGTCTCAGGAGGATGTGTTAATATCATCTTCAGATAAAGCAGAACATATGTTAAAAAATCAAAACCTTAATAAAAACCACAGCAAGTGAAATGGACTGCTCTGAGCAAACATCACTACCATTCCATCCACCCAGGCAGTCACATGACTGCGTTAAATGTTTCCAAGTGTATAAGGATCAAAATTCAAAACGGACTCAAGATTTTGCTACAGAATGTGTTTTAACCTAGCATATTAATGTTTTTCAAGGAATGCCTTTCCCTTTGTGCCATATACCTAAATAAAATTTTCTAATCACTGTGGAGGAATATAGAACACATCTCCACAGCCATTTTTGGTAAATATATTCTACTATGGGCTTTAACCTGAAATTAAACACCAAGATTAAACCCCTGATATGTTTGAATAGGGCAGCTTATTCAAGATTTGTTGAAGGAAGGTGTAGAATTTTTAACAAAGTGCAGAAAATTAATAGGAAAAACTGGAAGAGCCCAAGGAAAGGCCTTTGTGGAACTTGAGGCCATTTTATCTCCTTTCCTGATCTTTCCAGAATCGTCCACTTCTGGAGAATGTTTACTTTCAGCATCTGAGGCATCTCCTTCATAGCCACATCATGGTGATGATGGGGAGGAAGAAGAGGAGGAGGAGGGTGACTGTGATGTCCCACTCTCTCTCCAGAACATCACAAGTGGAGGCGATCACATTGCAGGTGGAGGTGGCCACTCTGCACCATGAGCTGCCTGGGCTGTGGAAAGTCTCATGGGACAGAATATGGTCTAATTTCCTGGGATTCTGACACCCACGAATTTTATATTCAAGGAAGCTTTGCAAGGCCGGGCTGGGTTCTGCAGAGAAGTGGCTGCAACTGGGTTGACAAGGCTGCCCCTGTCATCGGCCCCTTGGTTATCAGGTCTGCAGTGACCTTGCTGATCCTCTGGCCTGCAAGGAATGGAGACACAAGATGCCTAGCACACAGTCCCACAAACTGAGGCTACCTCTGCAGACCACTCTTCTACAAGCTGATGTGAAATGGAAAAGTAAGAAGTCAAAGATTTGAAAAAGCTGCTGCCAACGCAGCGGAGACCCTGCCCGGGAGGAGGACAGAAGTCCGATATCCACAGTGGAACACTGAAGAGGGGAAGAATTCAACCCACCTTTTCACTCTTGCTCACCTGCATTGTGCTTTTGCCTCTGAATGCCAGGTGTAGGGTTCCATGCTGATGTAAAAGAAATGGGTAGGTGTTAGGTCAAAGTGGAGTTGCTTGTGTCAGCCCCATTCTGTGGGTGCCTCCCACAGAAGACTCTGCCAGGATGGCAAGCTGGCACAGAGGCCACTGCAGTCTTCGACAAAAGACCTCTTCCCAGCAACTGTCCACTCAGCTTTGGACTGGTGGCACTCCTCCATTAGTCTCTGTGGCTAAGGATGATTATTTTACATATCTCATTTTGACTTTCAATCCTTCCCCTGCATGGACTTCCTTGAATCTATGCAGAGCTCACTGTAGCACATGGGTTCCCATTTCACTGACCTGCTATTTGCAGTCCAATGCTATTCCCAAGTAAGGTTCTTGTTCTTTGTTACTGCTCTCTGTCTTGTAGGATTTCACTGAGCTTGGCACTCGTAAACCACCCGGGATGCCTGGCACAATGCTGGCAATGCAGCACCAGAGGTCTCAACATCAGATTTCTCCAGGAAGTCAGGCCCCTAATGTGGGTGGGCGGTGATGCAGGGAGTAAGAGACAGGAGGAGCCTGGTGAACTGGGGTGCCGGCATCGTGCCCCTCTGAGGTGGCCACGACTCAGCCTGTGAACTGTGTTTGCATGTGTGTGAGAGATGGGTATTCCAGTATTCTAGGACTCGGCGGAGGCCTGAGTATTTTATGTTGACAAATCTTCCCATTTTCCAATATCAGCTTAAAGGCATAAATCATAAATAACAAACCTGAAAAAAATCACTGCTGTTTGGGGTGTGGCTGCTGGTGTCTGATGGTGGACCCTAAGCTGTGCGAGGGAAGGGGCCATAATTTTGTTTCTAACTGTGCGTCCTCAGAGTGTCTGAGGCGACTAGTAGTGCAGCACAATAGCGTTCGGTAATGCTGGTGGTGGATAATCATCACTTCCTCTGCTTCCCCATTGGACTGAAGGGATCACCCAGTATGTTTCTCCACAGCAGCTCCTGCTTACTCCCCACTGCCTGCCTTGGCCCCTGACCACCACTGCACTGTTTTCTGCACCTGGACTACTCTTTATAAACATTCTGTGTGAGTGGAATCCCGTAGCATCTGTTCCCTGGTGTCTGGCTGCTTCGGACACCACTGAATATCTTTAAGCTCCATCTGTGTTGTAGGAGGTGTCAGTGCTTCATTGGGTTTCACTGGTGAGGGATCTGCCACGCTGTGAATGCATCTGACCTGTTTCAGTTCCGCACGGTAAGGAGGGGTCCGATGACATCACGGGTTGTAACCTTATCGTTACTGAGTGAGGGTTAATGTTCCACTTCGGGGTTTGGACCAATACTGAAGCTGGGAGGCTTGCCTTTATATGCATGATATTTTCTTCTGCTTGGATAGTTACCAAGGAATTATTGAGCATCTTGTTCAAAATCCATGCAACAGCTGCAGAAGCAGCCAAGCACTTTTTTTTTTTTTTTTGCTAAACCTGCCCCATTTTAGCCACCCTGCAGTGATGTGTGAGGGTCGCGGCCTTCCCACACCTCGCCAAGGTCTCTCTCTCCACCAGGGCACGCGGTAGGTGTGGCATTCCTGACAGCGGCAGCGCACTGCGAAGGCGGACAAGGAGTGTTCTCGCTGACTTGTGGAACTGGCCACGCGGCTCCTTTTCTCAGGATTCTGCGAATGTGGTAGGCACTTCTGGTGTCTGGTGACAGTGACAGTGTGCTAGGCCTTCTACCACACGTGTCCAGTGAGCGGCTAAGGGAGCCCAACAGAGAGCGGAGAGGAAGGTGCACAAATAAGGATGAAGACCCGTGTGTCCGTGAACACACATCGCAGCCTTACTCTTCCCGGCAAGTTTGGAAAAGCAATGGAACCCCTATCTCTTCAGGACACCTTGAGGAGAGCATAGACCAAGCTGCCACATGACAACAGAGCAGTCACTAAAATGCAAGAGCTTTGTCCTTGTTCATGGGGAACTTCTGCCAATATAATTTGCTCAAAAAGAAAAGCAAAAAGTAGGTCCCTTTGTTTCACACGCTGCCTCCTGCTCCTGTGGACCAGGCTGTGCTTGCTCTGTGAGTGTTTTGTATTTCTCGTGTCTGTGTGCGTGCATGGATGTGCACTAGAACATGACAGGCTGTCTCTAGAAAGACTAATGAGATGGGGGAGGGGGGAGCAAGAGCAGTGGACTTCTGGATGAGCAGTGAGAGTGTGCAAATCTTTTGACCAGTGTTCTGGGAGGCTGAGGCAGGAGGCACAAATCTGAGCCCAGTCTGGGCAACTTGGTAACTGAACGAGATCCTGTCTCGAAATAAAACAATAAAAAGGGGCTGAGGGTGCAGCTCACTTGGAGAGCTCTGGATTCACCGCCCAGTCCCCATATGTTACTAAATGACCCTCTTGAGCAGGTGCTCTGACTTCCCCAGTACACTGGGAGACACGGAGATGCCCAGCCTAGAGCACTTGCTGAGGGCGGACAGGAAGCGGCCATCACACACCCTGCTGCCATCTTCACCACCCACCCCCTCTGCCCTGCACCTGAAGTATTTGCCTTCATCAGAGGCACCTTCAAAGCTGAGGGTCTGCAGAGTGGGTCTGATCAGGGTGCAACCTGGCAGATCGCCTCCTGCAGGTGACCTCCTCGGGCAGGCGAGGAGCGGGCTTTCCTCAGGCCGAGGGTCCAGAGAGAATGTGCAGGTCACCGGTCAGCCACTCAGAAGCAAGGCATGTGTCTCTGCATCCTGCCCCCAGTGTGGAGCTCTCCACCCCACATGGAGGTGCCTGCCTGTTAGCAGTGCCTGGCGGCTTAGGAAATCAGCCTGAGGACAAGCGTCTGACACAGCAGGTGGGCAGGTGGTGAATAGCTGTGTGACCCTAGGTCGATGCCAGCATCATTCACCATTAGGGAAATGAAACAACAAAGCGGCAGAAAGCAGCGGCACCCTGTGAGAACAGCAACAGGGCTTCACATTGAAAATTGTGGTCAATGCTCCTTCTCGCTTCTCCCCACACCAAAACAGTCTTTCTGTGGAGAAACCACCCCTCGATCACCCTGCAACTGAGAGCTCACAGGGGGCAGTGATCCCGAGCTGGCCGTTCTACACGCAGCAGTGCTCCATCCACCGCGTTTGTCACAACACAACCTGTCCTCACAGGACGCAGATTCTTCAGGGCAGACAGAGAGTAAAGTGGATGAGTAACATAGGTAGTATGTTTGCTCAGCAAAAGTGCTAAGAAGGAAAAAGAAGTTGAAGCAAGGAAGAGATAGTGTAGGTAGGGGGCCAAGGAAGCCCTGGAATTGACAGAGTCTGAGAAAATTCTCCCAGCAAATTGGGCTTTGAGGCAAGATGGAAGGAAATGCTGAATCATCATTGCAACACCCAGAGATTCCAAAGAGAGAGGAGGGAGCAGGCACAAGGTGGAGGCGGGGTTCTGGGGGCCTTCTTGGGTGTTGAGGGGCACTGACTTTCCTTTGTAGGAACTGGGGAGCCTTTGGAGAATTTGCACAGAGCAAGGAGGGGCACTGTGAGCTGCAGTCGGCTCACGCTAGCTGCATTTCTGAATGCGGGCTGAAGGCAGACAGGGGCGGAATCAGAGCAGTTAGGTAGCTGGTGGGGCACCGGGTGGGAGCTGTGCTGACAGCCGGCTCCAGGCATCAGCACGGCTGGGGCTGTCACTGTGTGAAGGAGGAAGGCACCAGCCCTGTGGCCAAGCTGTGCCCCAGTCTGAGAGAGGAATGTCGCCAGTGTTCTTCCTTGTCCCAGCTTCCCCTGTGCTGCAGGGTGAAGGGAATCCTCCTCAGTCAAGACAAAGGACTGAAGGGTTTGTTGCATGCACTTTGATTATCACGAACCCAGGGATTCTAAATAAGAAGCGGTGGCAGCTTAAGACTCCAAAGCCCACTCACACTTGTGAACTTGTATGCCTGCTGCAGGACTCTGTGAAGGTCCAGAGAAGCAGAGGCCAGCTGCCCAGGCCATGCTTGCTGTCCCTGATGTCCACTGACATCTGGTGTGTCCATTGCCCTGCACAACTCCAGGACTTCTGCTTAAAAGTCAAATGCGTTCCTCCTGGTGTCTGCTCCTCCGTCTCCTCTGTTCTTGATGAGAAATAACCTCTCCTTTCCCCTCCGTTTCATCTCAACAATGGTCTCTGTCATATTGCATTACACGTGAATGCCCCAGCATGCAGGAAATGCCATCTGATAAAGTGCCCCTTGCAATTTTCTCTTCAGACGGAAATGAGGAAAATATAATGATTACAGCCATAGATAGCGTCACTGTCTCCTATAGCCACCATCCTAGGTGGGAGGCTGAACCTGAGCCAGGTCCCCAAGTCCCTGGGAAGAGGAGGGGACGAGGGCCATCCGCTGGGCTTTCTCTGTGAAGTTCTGGTGTTGGAAGGGGACACAGCCCTCTCTTGCTGCGCTCACAGGCACCACAGTGAAATTCAGAGCTGTTGGCTAGACTGGGTTTCTCAGTCTCGGCACTGCTGACACAGGAACAGGACAGGTCTTTGTCCTGAGGGGTTGTATAAACCGGGCATGTGCAGCATCCCGTGTGGATGGTGGTGCCCTCACAGGGTGTGAGCTCAGAGTTCTGTGGATTCACAGCTGTCTTCTCTTTGCTCTTCTGGCTAGAACCCTCTGTGGTCTCAGACCCTGACACTAATCTGGGTAATCAAAGGTCTAGATCTTGCTGCTGGGTTCTATGACAATGACATGCTTTGTTTTATAAGAAATTGCCACACTGTCTTGGGCACTTTCCATTCGCAGACCAGTGGATGAGGGACCCAGCTTCTCTGCATCTTTGCCAACATTGATGTTATCGCTATTTTCCTACAGATGTGTAGTGGTTTCCAGTTGCACATGCGTGTGTGTAAAGTGAACATCTTCTCATGTGTGAGGGAAACCTCTCCAGTTTCCTAACCAGAGAAGGAGCAGGCTCGGTTCTGTGCCTTGGATAGAAAGCAGGACCTCAGCCAGTTCTGTGACACTATTTTGCTTTCACTAGAATGATTTCAGACTCACTTCTGTTTGGGGCAAATCATAGTGCTATTCTCAGGTAGTAAAAAGGTTCCTTTACATTTAAGTGCAGACAGGAAGTTCAGATATTTCTCTGGGAAATGCTAAGTGGACAATAGTAACGGTGACATAATTATGACAAAAGTCTTGCCCATGGTGTGTGGATTTCCCTGACTTGAGAAATGATGGTGTGGGCCACACTGTGGCACTGGACCCTGGTCCCCAGAAGTGACTGTGGGCAAATCCAGGGCTTTGCTAAGCTCCTGCCCCCCATCGCGGCAGTGCAGCCCTGTGCATCTCCTGTCCAGGCTTTGCTCCCGAAATGGAGCCACACAGCAGAGTGTCATGGAGCTCATTCCAGGCTTCCATCCCTCAGCCTGATCCAAGCCCATATGAGGCATCGCATGTGGGACATCACTTGAAGGAAATTTTGTCTGCAAGAGGGTCACAGGAGGGGCCTGGTGGAGGTGAGAGACCCTTGCTCAAAAAGGAATGACCCATGGAGCAGCAGAACTCTTGCAGTCCTGAGGGACTGGAGCATCTGCTCAGACTCTTCTGGGGTTCTCAGGCACCAAATGGGTACGTGGGAGACCTGTGCTGCATCCGCCTTCCTATGTCCCACAACCTTCCTGCTGCCAACCCAGTGCCCCCTGCTTGTCCTCCCAGTCCTGTGATTGTTTGTGTTTGTTGACTCATCCCAGCCCCATCTTCCCAGCACATCTCCTTCTCAGTTCCACGTATCAGACCTACTCAGCACAGCCCTTCCCTCAAGAGCTTGCAGCAGAGCTAAGTCATATATCCACGCTCTGTACCTTGGGGTTAAGAGGGCACTTTTTAAAGTTGTATGATTGGCTATTTAGAGACAGCATTAATTCTCCCAAGGAGAAATCGTTTCATCTTCCTGGGAAGGATTTAAAGTGAAGACAACATTGGAGTGGGGTTTTGCAGGATGGATAGAAGCATGCTGGGAAGAAAGAACCGGCAGCAATAAAGCAACAATGATTCTTCCAAGAGGACCAGCCCGTGCAACACTTTCTCTTTCCTGCTTTAAATGCCACACCGCGGATTACTCTGTCAGCTGTGTCTCAGGCAGAAGAGCCAAGGATGAGGGAGTTGCGCTTTGGGTGAGTGGCCGCAGAGGCTGTGCCCACCTCTGCCTGGGGGTAGGCCCCTCTGTGACGCTCGCAGCCCTGGGACCTGGGGACCAATACCGGAGCCCTCCCCACCTCCACCTCCGCGCAGAGCACTGGGCGGGCGGTCCGTCCGGTGCCGCAGGTCCCGTCCTCGTCTTCCGTGCTCACACCTTCCTCCCCCGCACTTCCCGCCAGCCTGCCTCTCTCGGGGGGGTTTTGAGCCTGTGCCCTGTGCAGTCGCCCCGGCGGGGGAGCAGGGCCTGGCTGCCACGCGCGAGGCCGGCGGGTTCACTTTGCCTCTGAGCCCACTTCCCTTTCTTTACCTCGCTGAGTATCTCCTGGCCGGTCCCTTATCTGTGCTTTGGCTTCGTTTCTTGCTGCCCACTCGGCTCTCTGTCTCTCATGGACTGCTTTTCCCTGCTTCCCCTTTCCTTGTCTTCCCTCCCTCCCTTCCTTCCTCACCCCTGCCCTCCTCTCCCCTCCCACTCCCCCGCTCTCTGCCTGTCTCCCTCTGTCCCGCTCTTCCTGCCTTCTGTTCCGTGTTCCTTTGTGCGCATGCACCTGGCCTCTCTCCCTCTCCCGGCTCTCCCTGGCTGCCTCCGTCTGCTTCTGCTCACACACCCAGGTCCTCAGTGCTTTGCTCTCTGTCTCTCCTCTTTTCCTGTTCACTCTCTGTCTCCTTCTCCTCCTCTATTCCTAGCTCCTTGCTGAGTGTCCAGAAGCCAGCCCTGCTCCCAGGGCTGGGAATCACCTGGATTCCAGCCACGTATCCATCTCCCTGACTCCCGGGCCCTGCCGGACCTCAGCCCACTGTCTCTCCATGAGGCCACTGGTCCCACCGGGCTGGAGTGGGCGCTGCCTTCACCCCTCCTGTGGGCTCCCTCAGGGCTGCTGTCTGATCAGGCCCAGGTGCAGATACAATCACTGCTCTCTGCACGCGGCTCAGAGGCAGCTCGTGCTGTGCTAAATTTTAATTTGGCCTAAACTGGGTGAGAAGAGGAGGACTCCTCCACCAGGAAACTGGGCTGGGTTTGCAGGCTGCAAATGTGACCGGGCAGAGTCCAGCTCCAGTGCAAATAGGTTCTGGTGCTGGGAAAGAATGAGAGATGAGCACTTTGGCACTGACCGCTCTGCTCAGCCCTGGGGACGTGGGTAAGGCGGAAACCCACTGTGGGACACAGGGCTCACAGCGGTCCTCACTGAAGATGGTCCCCACTCTCTCCTGCCTTCTCCCCATATTCCTTCACGTCTCTCTTGGTCTCTGTCACTCAGCTGCTGTATTTGCCACCTTCTCTCTGTCATGCTCTGTCTGAGGCTGTGATTGGCCACTGCTGTCACCAATCACCACAAACTAGATAACATCATATGACACACACACCAGACCCTCTCATCCACGGTTCTGGTGGCCAGATGTCCTGACACCAGAGCCCAGGTGTCCAGGGCCACCCTCCAGGCACTCAGAGCCCAGCTGTCCTGCCCACTCTGGCTTCCAAGGGCTCCAGGTGTCCCTTGCTATGGCCACCTCTTGGTCTCTGTGGTCCAGGGCCATCCCAGCATCTGGGTAACACTCTCTTCCTCCTCCCTCTTCCAGGACACAGGTAGTTTTATTTAGGGCTCTCAGGGACAATCCTGACAATCACCACCCTCACACCCTACACTCTTTCCTGTCTGCAAAGCCCCTTTAGGTCAGCAAGGCAACGTTTATACCTTCAGGGCACTGATTGTGGGGTCAGCACGCAGCTTGCCACAGCTTTCGCCCCTCCTGCCTGTCTCCCTTTCAGCACCGGGTGAGAGTGGGGCGGTGACAGTGGCTCCCACTGGGGTAAGTCCTGTCACCTTCAGTGTCCTGCTAGCTGCTCTGCTTGGATACCGTCATCCACTCGACCTCCAGGGACATCGCTGCCCCTTTCAGGGTTCTACCTGTCTGTATTTCCTCCCTGCCCACTTACCATCCTCCGCTCCTCCTCTTCCCTCTGTCCTCTCCTCCCTACACTGTTCCTTCTCCTCCTCCTCCTTCTTTCTCCTCTTCTGTCTTCATATCCCAGCACTTTCCTAAATAGGTAGGTGTCCCAGGGACTGTCTTCTCAAATGAAAGATTTACTGTTTTACACCCTGGGGTCTTGTTGATGTTTGAGATGCCCTCAGGCACTTTTTCCTCATCCTACTACAAAGTACTAAGCCTCCTATTAATGCAAGTATTTTAACAACCTTGCTTTTCTTGGCACCAACTTCGTAGGTGCTTTATTTCCAGTGAATCGGACAAATTTTCACATTGACTTTTTTGCTCCTGTTTTTCTCTGCAGATATAGCTAAAGACAACCAGTAGTACTCATGTTACAGCCTGAACCTTGAGCTGCCTTGAATTTTCCTCTGCCAGATTAACTGGTCTACTGCTTTTAGTCTTAGTTTCCTGCACTGAGAGAGGACTATGAAGCAGCCCTGAGCAGGATTTAAGTTAATCAATTGGCCTTTTATATTTACTTGTGAATCTGTCCAAAGTCTAGGCTCCTTCTCTGGAAGTGGTTGACATACTCATAGTAAGTGAGCCTCTGTGAGTCACTAATCCCTACTAAAACCTATAATGGTGGCTGAAGATAGAAAGCCTGGAAGGATAAGATAAGATCACAGCTAAGGACACCTGGATCTGACCTCAATTAGATAAAGCCTTAGCCCCAGGCATCTCACTCCTGAGTGGATTAACTTAATCTTTACTAATGATTAATTTAATACCTTACTTGGGGAAGTCCTTGAGTAATTCCGCCTTCTTGTACTCTCATCCCTTCTTCTGATAACCAAATAAATATAGGCCACCCGGAAAAGGTCTTGGTCTTAGCCCTGAGACAATCTTAAATTCTGTGAGAGGACCTTGACCTTCCTGGAGCCCTGAAATCATTCCATTCACCTCTTTTTATTTAGCCTTCACCATACACTCATTCAGGAGATTGCAAACTTGATCAGCCTGCAATAACTGAGGGAGATTATTAACCCTATACTGCACAACCTCAGGACTTGGACAAAGTATTGACAATTATTTTTGTACCAATGTGTGAAACACTTGGCCCCTACCTACTACTGACTGAGTCCCTGTTCCCAGCTAAAACCTCCAGACCCTGCCTTTACTGACTGCATTTCTTCCACTGATCTTCTGAACTCTGACAAGACTCTTCCATCTAGTTCAACTGACAGCATTCTACTGATTAACTAGCTGACATATTCTAACCTTTCCAAGTTCCTCCCATGAACCACTTTTAAAGGCTTCTGGATGACATGGTTAGGTACAGTCACAGCAATGACTGCACTCTTGGTGCCAATTTCTGATTTAGTCACTTACACAGTATCCAACGCACACAACTTGAGGGAGGAGAGACTTATGCTGGCTCTGTCTTTCAGTCCATGGTCAACTGGCTCCAAGGCAGGAACAGGATCACAGAAGGGCACAACAGAGTAAATGTGCTCAACCCCTGGCAACCAGACCACAAAAGCGAAGGGAAGAGCTGGTGGTGAGAATGTGCCCTCCTGACAGCACATTTATCCTCTGAGTTCATCAGTGGGTAGATCCAATGTGAGCATAGTCCCCTATGATCCAGGTACATCCCACACACAGAAATATGGGGTGGTCACTTTAGAGCTAAGCCTTAACACTGTCTTTCCTTTTCTTCTCTCTGGGTCTCTGGCTCCCTCCTCCCTGTGCCTCTCATCATTGTCAAAGGACTGTCCCTCTCTGGGGACTTGAGTAGATGATCTCACTACTCTCAGACTTGCAGATGAGTAGATGAAGATCAGTAAGTTCCTTGCTAGTAAAGAATCCCCCAGGGACATTTCAGCCTCACCAGGAGGTGAACCTGTATCTGAGATTCTCAGCTCACTGTTTTCTGGGACAATTCAGTTCATTTTCCTAGCAATGAGGCCACGAACACTTAATTGAGAGTGTTTCATCTCTAGCTTATGATTTTATTTCTGGCTCATACATGAAAAATATGTGCAGGTAGTGAGGGGGCCTGAAATGGTTCAGAATTATATGAACAATGTAAGGACTGTGGATTCAGGGTGAAAAGGGCATTTTTGTGCTCTTGCACCCTCAGAGTGTTTCACAGAGATCAGGAGCAGGAAATCAGCCACCTCTCCTTAAGAGTGGAGGACAACCAGCACCGGGGCTCCAATTTTCACACCTCTTCAGACCTGCTTCTTTAGTGCTGTGCCTCAGAAGAGCCCCCTGCTTCTCACCCAGGTGGTAGAAAACAACCAGAAGCCGCTCCTGAGCTCCTGAGCCTCTTCACAAAGCAAGCAAGACAGAGCTTAACCCCTTGGTCCCATTACTGCTATGTCATGGGACAAGAGTCAGCAGTTCCATGGATAGGGACGTTCCTCATGAGTCATTAGGACAGCACTAGTGATGATTCCACATCCACTGAAGGACCCTCTCTTGTCTCTCACCGAGGGACACTCAGCTTGGTCTCTTTTCCCATGTCCCTCACAGTCCCCTGGATCTTTCTTGCTTTACCTCCGTCAGCTCTTATGGAAGGAAAACTCATCTTTACTGCTGCCTCACCAACTTCAAGTTTCCCAAAGAGGTCAAAGACTCCCCCTTCTTACATTCTGCTCTGCAAGAGGTGAAAATATACTTGACTGAGAAATCTTGCTGAACAAAACATGCTGCCTGTTGGCCAACTGTCTTGATTGTGATGGCCCCTCCAGGGACTGAGGTCAACCATCCCCATTACTGGGCTATTGATGTACACACATTGCCCACTGGGGGTGAGAACAGAAACATTTTCAGCCACTTTCCACATTCCCCATATTGGCTGCTTCTCCCCTGACATAAGAATTGTGTTTTGAGGCAAGCTGAAAATTTTTATCGAATTTTTATCAAAGTGCTCTCTTATTTGAAATGGCTTTCTTCATTTTCTTCAGGGAACAAGAGGTAGCTGAGTTTTGAAAACATGTACTTCCATGAAAGCTTGTTATCAGAAGCCACAAAAGCAGCGTGGGTGGTGGGCCAGACAGACCTCAGGGATATCTAATACCTATCTCTGGAACTGGACATCATTAAGCTGTAGTAATCATCCCAGGCTTCTCTGGAAGAAGTTTACAGCTCCAGTATGGTTGTATAAATTGGAATGTAGGGTCCCAAGGACCAAAGAGGGAAAGCAAACTGAAGCGGTCCTGAAAAGTCATGGTCAGAGGTCGGCCTGGGACACCAGCTAGCAGAAGAGGAGCAAGAGCAACTGCATGGATGCTTATTCTGGAGACTCTCAGGACACAGAAGAACCCAGAATGTAATCAACCAGAAGGCTCATGGCTGGAGTTCAGGGGTGTGAGGTCTGCAGTTTTCTTTCTACTGCTAACAGTGCTTCACATTCTGCAAAACACATTTAATCAGTAGTTGCTTATTTCAATATGTGTGGAATTTGGGGCATTCAGACATGCATTCTTAGCCAGACAAGGCAAAGTTCTTTTATCTGATAGAGTGGCTGGGTGGGGCACTGGCCTGGTGGCTGAGCTCCTGGGTGTTTTTTTTTTTTTGGTTTTTTTTTTTTGCAATTTTTCTTTTTTTATTTTAAAGACAAAAGAATGGAGACATATGAACCAGAATAAGCAATAAACAATACCGAAAATACAAAATTATACAGATTATAGTAGGGAATTAGCACTGGATGCTGTATTACATAATGTTATCTTCACATTAGTTAACACATAAACATTAAAGGAAATACCAAATTATAGAGAAGATAGTAGGGAATTAGCCCTGGATGCTGTATAATATAGTTATTTTCACTTCTGTTAATACAAAAACGATTGAGGAAATACAAAATTATAGAGAATATAGAAGGGAATTAGCTCTGGATGCTGTCCTACTTAGTGTTACCTTCACATTTGTTACTCCCTTATACAGATTGATGGCCCATTTGATCATTCAATTTTCTCCTCCCTCATCTCCATTGCCCTACCACTCAATCAGTCATCTTCCCTGTGATAATAACTGTATTCCTGGGCTTATCTATAATCCTGGACTCTCGCCTTGGGAAGAGATATAGCTGCCTCAGACTATACAATAACATACATGGGTGTATACAAACTGCCATGGTCAGAGGTGAAAAAGCACCTATGCTCTCAGCGGACCGCCCGGCTCCATCCCATCGCCGTGCTATGGGTGGAGTCGGGTCCAGTCTATGGGGCGGCCTCAGCAAGGCCCACAGCGGAGCAGCCGCGGGACCTGCAACAGAGCAGCCACAGGGCACACCCCCCCCCGTTGGGGTGCCCTTGGTGACCCATTCGGCTCTGTCCCATTGCCTCAATGCCAGAGGCCCTTTCTTCTCTTTCTCCTTCCTCCTGATCTCCAGTATTACTATTCCCCACCCCTTGCAGCAGGGCATTGGATGAACTTACGATGCTTGGTATAAGGGCTTGAAATCTCCCCAGCCTGTTCTCACTGTGTTAGTTCAGGGTATGAACTGAGTTTAAAGATTAGTTCTAGAACAAAGTTGGAGGATTTTCTTGGGTCTGCTATATAGAGTATGTTGTTTTTCAGACTCCCAGTCTGCTGCTTTTCACCTAATTTGTTGCTATGGGTTCATGCAAGGTTCATATGTGGAAGCTGTAAGAAGACCCTCTTGGTGCTCACATTAATAGTTTGGGGTGAGTCCTGAAGACCATGGATTCATCCCATTGTTGCCAGGAACAGGCAGTGCTTGCTCAAGCCACCGACACTCAAGGTGCTCCCAGAGAGAGTTCAAGGTGGGAGCTGGGTCCCGGGAACCCAGCTCATGCTTCCTGCCTGATGTTGGAGTGAGAAGAGCATGGAGCCATGCAATCCACCTCCATCTGCATCTCGCTCCTGTTGCGGTGCTGGAGCCCCCGTCCGCTCCTTGGCCGGATTCCTGGGAGCTGCTGCGGCTCGCCACCAAGGTTTCCTGCTGCTCTCCACCAGTAGCGGCTCACCCAGCAGAGAGGCAGGGGGTCACCGCCTCGAGGCAGGTGCGGAGCTAGGCATGGTGGGCTGTGTACTAGTTGCATGGATTCGCTGCAGGTGCTGATTAGGAAGGTTGCTGCGGGGTGGGGACTCTGCCCCAGTGGCTATCGTAACTTCTCATCCTCACACTGGGTTCGACAACTGCTCCCAACTGCCATTGCCTCTTTTCCTGGCTACGCCCTCCCCTCTCCAGCCCTGAACCAGCTCTCGGAACTCCGCTCTCCCCTGGCCGAGTTGGGAGGTTTCTGTGAGCATGGGTCTCCGAAGCTGAAGCTGCGAATGCCGGAACGAGGGTGTGGGCCAACGGTGTGTTTGGAGTGGTGACTTCCTCCTTCTCCTCTCCCTCCGATTGTGCCATGGCGGATCTCCGATCCTTTCCTCCAGAAGAGGTTTTGCTTAGTCTTCAATTCCCCTTTCACATCCTTCCTGAGTTCAGGATACCCACCACTTTCCTTTCTGTCTCACATGTTGCTATATTCCTATATTCCTTTGTCTGAGTGGCATTCCTCCGGGAGGTTCTCTCTCTGTGGCCTACCCGGTCGCCATCTTGAAGTCCTCTCATAAAATTTATTTAGTTATTTGTTTCTTTCTAATGAATTGACCATTACATTTCTAAAGTTCTGAAATGGCCAACAGACCATAGAAAGATACCACTTTAGGCTCCTACTTGAAATGAACAGCTACAGAAAACTGCTGGCCTTGATTCAGGGCCAAAGCTCCTGGGTACTGAATGCTGTCCAAACCTTGGCTGTCCCAGGTAGCCCTGCTTCCAAATGTATCAGTTAGTTGACGAGGAAAAGCCCATCAGACATGCGTGAGTCAAGAGCTGCACTGCGGGGGATGAGCCTGAGGCCCACAGGTGCCTTCAGGAAGGGCCGGGACACTCAGAGGCCATTGCAGCAGCACACAGGGTGGCTCCTTTTTCAAGTAAACCGGTTTGGCTGTTAAAGCTTTAAAACTTATTGAATTAAGCTCACTCAGACTCTTGATGGTAGTTTTCTTTCCCCTCAGAGTCAAATTTTTATAGAGGTCCATCACACCTCCAGAACAGTCCAGCAGCAGCAATGCCTAGCGCAGTGTTTGGCTGACACACTGCAGGCCTCACTGCAGCCAGAAGGGGCCACTACATCAGCCCTCTCAGCTTCAGTCCTTTGTTATCCAGGCAAACGTGAAAGCACTGACCTCTATAGGGAATAAGATAAAATGGAGCATTGTACTTAGTGCTGTATTTTTATAAGAAATTAGCGTCTTAGTTACTTTTTTGTACCAGGAATCACACTCAGGACCTTGTGCTTGCCAGGCAGGTGCTGGGCCATTGAGCTATAGCCTTGGCTAGAAGTTAGCATCTTAGTAATATGAATTTGAGTCATCAAGAAGCAACATATATGGCAGACATGGTTGCACACACCTGTCATCCCAGCGTTTGGGACTCTGAAGCACAAGGACTGCTTGGAGTTCAAGGCAGTCCTGGGATACATAGCAAGACCTTGGTTTGTTTTGTTTCACATTAAAGATGCAGCACAAAGCCAAACATAGTGGTGCACACTTGTAACCCAGAATTTGGGAGGCTGAGGCAGGAGGATCACTATGAGACTGTGGCCTTCCTGGGCTACATTTTGCTACAGAGTGAGTCCAGTGCTTGCCTGGACTACATAGCAAGATTCTGTCAGGAAAAAAGAAAGAAGGAAAGAGAAAAAGGAGAAAGAGGGAGAGAGAGAGAGGAGAGAGAAGGAAAGAAGAAGGAAGGAAGGAAGGAAGGAAGGAAGGAAGGAAGGAAGGAAGGAAGGAAGGAAGGAAGGAAGGAAAGAGAACAACACATGTAAATTACCAACATAAGACTTCTAGGACTTGGCATATAATTATTTATTAAAAGTTGGGAAGTATGATCTACATCTTCCCTGATAGATATCATAACATCTTGTAACCCAGCATCTTAGTTACATTTTGTATTCATTCGATTGACTAAATGCTTTCAGTTTTTTATCCTCTTCTGTGATCTAGGATCCATGAGACCCAAGACAAGTTTTAGTTTATTCATGGCCACTGTACTCCCAGAGTACAACTGATAAACACCCTTCCAGGGAACACAGCCACGTGGAAGGCAGGAGGAGAGAGTGAGCATTGCCGAGTCTGCACACTGTTAATGCATGCCAAGCAGCACTGTGTTGTTTCCCTGCCGGGGGACAAAATTGGGCATGGGGAAGATCAAGGAGAAAGGGGTGAGTGGACAGACTCTCTGTCCTGTGACCGCCAGCTTGGACTCTCAGAAGGCTCTGAGTTGTGAGAGGAGAAATCATTTGGGAGGCACTGTGACTTTCTTATTTGGACAGTCCATCTGACACAAAGC